>PVIY010009789.1:0-71248 GCA_004026745.1 Myrmecophaga tridactyla | reverse complement strand
AATCAACAGGGAACACTTGCAAATATAAAATTTATAAAAGTATCTCACGTGACCGCAAGAACGCAGAGTCCAAAATCCACAGGGCAGGCTGCGAAGCCGACGACTCCGATGGAGGGTCTGGATGAACTCCACAGGAGAGGCTCACCAGCCAAAGCAGGAATGGGGCCTCTCTCCTCTGAGTTCTCCTTAAAAGGCTTCCTATGATTAGATTTAGCATCACTAATTGCAGAAGACACTCCCTTTTGGCTGATTACAAATGGATTCAGCTGTGGATGCAGCTGATGTGCTCATGACCTAATCCTGTGAAATGTCCTCATTGCAACAGACAGGCCAGCGCTTGCCCAATCAGATAAACAGGTACCACAACTTGGTCAAGTTGACACATGTCCCTAACCATGACACCATACAATTGAAACACCCTATGTTCCCACTACCTGATAATATGTTGGCCTTCATTTTTTATTTACTATATGTTTATATACACGTATTTAACTTTTATTATAGTAACATTTATGCAACTCAAAATTTCTAATTTTAACTACTTTCAAGAGTACAATTTAGTCGTTTTAATTGCACTGACAATATTGTGGTACCATCATATTACCCTGACCTTTTCATCATCTCAATAAGAAGCTCTGCATGCATTAGATAATAACTCCCTCTTACTCCCAAACCTGGTAACTCGTAATCTACTATCTGTCGCAGTGAAATTTATTTCTTCTAGGTATTTCATACAAGCAAGACTATACAATATTTGTGTTTCTGTGTCTTGTTTATTTCACTCAATATGATTTCTTCAAGGTTCATCCATGTTGTAGCATGTATTAGTACTTAATTCCTTTTTATGGCTGAATAACATTTCGTTCTGTGTATATACCACACTTTGTTTAACTGTTGATGGACATTTGGGTTGCTTCCACCTTTTAGCTATTGTAAATACTGCTGTTTTGAACATTGATGTACAAATAACTGTTCATGTTCCTGCTTTCAATTTTTAGGTATTTTATTTTTCTTGAGGTAAATAGGAGTAAAACTATGGACTCTTAAAAGCTTAATTTATGTTTATCTTTGTGAGAATCCAACAACCTTTTCTAAAGTGGTGCATGCAGTGTATGAGAGTTCCAATCTAAACACATTCTAGACAGCAACCTTTTGTCTTGTCAATTATAGTCATCCTAGGTGGGTACTGAGTAGTATCTTATCGTAGTTTAAATTAGATTTTCTTAACTGCTAATGATGTTGAATCTTTTCATGTTTATTGGCCATGTGTATATCTTTAGTATAATTCCCATTAAAGTCTTTTGCACATTTTTTACTGTTGGCCATTATTTCTTCAAAATTTTTTTTTTATCTCTACCCTTTCCATTCAGGGACGCCAATTTCATGTATTTCAGGGCACTTCATGTTGTCTTACAGCTCACTGATGTTCTGCTCATTATTTTTTTATTTTTTGCTCATTATTTTTAATCCTTGTATTTCATTTGGATAGTTTCTACTAATATCTTCAGTTTTACTAATCTTCTCTTCTTCCATGACTTATCTGTTGCTTATTTACACCATCTAGTGTGTTCTTTCATCTCAGATAGTTTAGTGCTTCTATCTCGAGGTGTGATTTTTTTTTTTATTTGTTTCATGTCCCTAATTGACATTTTCAATGTTTTAGCTAGTTTCTGTTTACTATTTCTATCATCTGTGTCTTTCCTGAATTAGTTCTGATTGATTGATTTCTCATTATGGGTCATATTTTCTTGTTTATTGTAAACTTGATAATTTATTATAAAATGCCTATTTTGATCTGGAATTTCACTCTGTTGTGTGCTGGGTATTTCTTTTATTTCTGTAGTTCCTCTTGAGCTTTGTCCTGGGGAGACCATTTAGTCTCAGGCTAATTTTGCCCCACTACTGAAGCAAAATCTTCTAAGTCGTCTATCCAATATGCTTAGAACTATGAAGTCTTCCATTATAACTTAGGGGAACAGGCATTATTTACTGGCCTTGTGTGGTCTCTGAGTATTACACCCTTTAATCCTTTTGAGTGGTTCTTTAACTAGCCTTGGAGAGTTTTCTCACTGATAAGGTGATCAGGTGAAGACTCAACAGGAATCTGCATATCTCCCGAGACCTCTCTCTGTATAGCTTTCTCCTTTCTGGTATTCTGCCCTGTGAACTCTAGCTACCTTGGACTCCCCTCAGGCAATTAAGGACTTCGTTAAGACTACTGGATGCTGCTGGAGTCGCCTTCCCTATGCTGAATGCTGAAAAATTTCTGTAGGCAGTAAACTGGAGTAGTTGTAGGATTCACCTCATTTGTTTCTTCTTTACCAGGGATCACTATTTTTTTGGTTTTTTTGGCCTGATCTCTTGAGAGTAATTATTTCATTTTTTAAAAAAGTAATTTAAAAAACTGCTGCAGTTGACATGAAAGGATGCTTACCACGATACTATCGACGATGGAAATGTTTTAGTAATAGATGGTGTTGATGGTAGCACAACACTCTGGATGCAATTACAGCACTGAAATATATATCTGAATGTGATTAAAAGGGGAAATGTTAGATTGTATATATGGTAACAGAACAAAAATTTTTAAAAATCCATGCAACTACACTACATAACAGTGATCCCTGAGTTAAACTATAATTAATAGTACAATTGTAAAAATGTACTATCATCAATTGTAATAAATGTTCCACACCAATGCAAAGTATTAATAAGGAGGTATATGAGAATCCTGTATTTTATGCATGATTGCTCTGTAAATCCACGACTTCACTAATAAAGGAAATAAAAATCAAAACAAACCCTTGGAGGAATAAACCTGTTTCAGGTGATATTGTAAATCCTCTTCTTGGCTAGGAATAGAAGTGATTCTATTCAGACTTCCCTTCTATTCAATTCTGAACTGAAGGTACAATGATAGGGTAAAACACAATCACCCATATGTGCAGGCACACACACAAAAATAAAAGGTATAGCAACTTTAAAGAAGAAAAAAACCCTGTTACTATTCACAGTTAGTATTATATGAAAAATTCTACAGAATATACAGGCAAATTAATAATTAAATAAATGAATTCAGCAAGTTGTTGATATGAGATTAATATGTAGGAAAACAATTATCTTCTTAAACACCAGCCAGAAACAATTAAAAGCAGTAAATAAAAGATTTAATATACCAGTGCAATAATATCTATAAATTAATTAGTACTACATCAAGTAAAACATGTACATAAACCGTATGGAGAAAATTTTAACATACTACTTGAAACGTATAAGAAAAAAAGAGAAAAAACATAAAAGAAGACATAAATAAATGGGAAAATCATGCTGAGTTGATAGATCAGAAAACCTCAATTTACAATGGCAATTCTTAACACGTTTATCTATGAATTCATGAGACTGTTATAAAACATGCACATCCTTGTATTGCTGTTATTATTTGAAAATCATGAGAGAGTCTATAAGATTCACGTGGGAAACTAAGGACCAAGAAGATACAAGACAATTTTGAAGAAGAAAAACTAAGAGGGAGCATTTCCTTCTGAGGGGTTGTTCTAGTTTGCTAGCTGCTGGAATGAGATATAACAGAAATGGAATGGCTTTTAAAAAGGGGAATTTATTAAGTTGCTAATTTATAGTTCTAAGGCCATAAAATGTCCCAACTAAAGCCTATCTATAAAAATGTACAACCTAAGGTACCAACAAGAGGTTACTTTCACTCAAGAAAGGCTGATGAAATTCGAGGTTTCTCTCTCAACTGGAAAGGCACATGGTGAACAGGGTGACGTCTGCTAGCTTTCTCTCTAGGCATTTTGTTTCATGAAGCTCCCCCAGGAGCATTTTCCTTCATCTCCAAAGGTCTCTGGCTGTATGGGCTCTTGGTCTTGTGGTTCTCTCTTTCCAAAATGCTTCCTACTTTAAAGGATTCTAGTAAAGTAATCAAGACTCCACCTGGAGTCACATCTCCACAGAGATAAACTAATCATGTTTCCAACCTACAGTATTGAATAGGGATTAAAAGATCCACAAGATGGCTCAGGATTAAAACATGAGTTTTCTAGGGTACATAATCCTTTCAAACTAGCACAAGAGTTACTGTAAAGCTGTGATATCAATCAGGGCCAGTCAAGAGACAGAAACCATGGAGTTTAGTATAAACTATGGACTGGGTAGAAAATTGTTAATTAGGTAAATAAAAGGTTAAAAAGGAATGCAATGACATCACTGAGGGAATAGCCATAGGAATTATCTAATATCTCCAGAGCCGAGAGACAAAGGAGAGTTGTTGACCTTATTGAAGGTGAGTGCTTAGAGAAGCACCCTGTACAGCTGAACTGCTCAGGAGTTCTGCAGTCTTTGAGTTTGGAGGAGAAGCCAAGGGGGATGGAAGGAGATTTTGGCCAGTGGGCACTGGGGTCTCTGAGGGGGACAAGATGAAGCTGGTTCTGCATGTGTTAGGGAAATTTGCAAACTGGCCAAGCTTTTTCTTTGGGAAAGAACTGCTGGAGTGAGAGTGGATGATATCCATAAGGACCCACAGCAGACAGGAAGGACCGAGTCTTCATTGTTATTCAGCCTTTGCTTTCTTTCTAGAGCCAAGAGGCAAAGTTGAACTAGAGCATCTGATGAAGCGGAGAAATGATTTGCAGAGTCCCAGCCACCATATTGCAAAGCAAAGTAAGGAAGGATGAGTTTGATGCTGAGACACAGAAACTTAATAACTGGGAATACTAGGCATAATTAAAACTGTGTGGTATTGGCAGAGAAATGGACAAAATAGAGCAATGCTAGAAAGCCATCTAGTCACAGGCTTTCATGTAATAAGGGGGTTGGGAATATGACAGAGGTGACATTATAATTAGTGATCTATTAGTGCTGAGACAATTCATTATCCACATGGAAAAAGATAAAATTAGATGCCTAATAATACAGCTTATGAAAAAATATATCCCAGATACATTAAAATTATGCATGTGAAAAAATAATGCAAAATCTTTAGAGGAAATCATAGGAGAATCTTTGTATGAAGTCAGGGCAAAGAAATTTTTCTTAAATACAACACTTACACTACAAAGGAGAATATTGATAGGTGCTACTGCATTAAATTAAATTTCTGTATAACAAAGTACATCTTAAACTTGGAAATGACAAGCACAGTTTGAGAGAATTTATCTGCAAACCATGTAATTTATAAGGGATTAGTACTTGAATATATAAAGAACCCTTATAAATTATTAAGAAACAAACAACCCAATCGACAAAGGACAGGGAAAAGTAATTCAAAGAAGAGGACAATCTGATATCCAATCACTATTAAAAAATTCTCAATGCCACTATCGGGTATATACAAAATATAACAGTGAAATATCATTTTGCACTTTTAGATGACATAATCAATAAATCTGGAAACAGTGTTGGTGAGAATGGGGAAATGAAAATTCATATTTCTGGTGGGAGTATAAATTGGTAAAATCATGTTGAACTGCAATTCGGCATTCCCTAGGAAAGCTGAAGATGTCCATACTCATTAAATAACAATTCCATTCCTGAATATTTGTCCTTTTGTACCAAAAGAGAGCTAAACAAGGATGCTTTTCACTTGCCATTATAAGAAAGTAGCAACTACCAATATTCTTTCAGCTGGAGAATGGTAAATAAATTGTTTTTATTCACAACAGAATATAGTATTGCGATTTAACTGAATGAACGAGATACACATGTATCAATATAGATGAATTTTTTTAAATAGTAAAAATATAAATTTTTAAAAGTTTAAGTGAAGACAAGTTTAAAAGGATATCATGTAAAATTTTAAAACGAGATTATATAAATACATATATGTGCATACATACTTCATATATACTTTATGCATATATACTAAACGATATTAACACATTTGTGTTTCGTTCATACCAATTCAGTATTGAATTTACCTCTGGGAAGAAGGGAAGTAGAAAAAGAGTAACAGATATTGATCAGGGAGAGTTGAGGGGGTATTTGTAACATTTTGTTTCTTTAAAATGATTATTAAAGCAATATAGCAAAATGCTAACATCTGTTTAATTTTGGGAAAGAGTATCTACGTGTCTGACATATCATTTCTTGTAGTTTAAGAGTTGTATAACTAGACAGAAAAAGTAAAAAGATTAAATGAAGTAATATATCCCAAAACTCTAAGGACACCTTGAGTTATTACCATCATGATTATTAAACTGGATGTCCAAGGCCCTTGATGGACAATCCAAGGCTGTTGGATGCAAAGAGGCTGCATGCCATATTCATGGGTGGTCATGCTGGCTGAAAGAGAGTATACCCTAGATGTTTTCCTGAAAATGTGTCATTTTTAGATACTTCTACTATCTGCTAACACCACTAGTTTAGAACAGCCTTCTCATTTTACAGCTGTGAAAACTAAATTTCAGACAGATATAGTAATCTATGTACCGTAACCGAACCAAATAGTGTTTCTTCTGGAGCTGGGATTGTTATTTAATTCTATTCTCAATTGCTTTTCTGGGACAGGATGCAAGCTGGAAGAGGGAGCCCTGCTGTTGGAATAAACCAGATGGGAGTTTGAGCCCAAGTTCATGCAGAATGAAATAAGCTACCCTCCCTCTTGGAGTCTCAGTATGCTCGACAACAGCAGAATTACTGGGGAGATAAAAGTGACTCCACAGGGATGCTGTGATGCTTAGGTGAGTTAATATATAGTACGGCAGCTGGCTTAGACAGATCCCTTGGTGAATTCAGGCTCTTCACTTAATCCTCCTAGGTTAGTGGGCTGGTCCAGTAGGTTATCTGCTCTCTTTTCTTTGCCAGAAAAAAACCCAAATTTCTCACTCATTTTCATCACCCAGTTGGAATTAACCTTCTTCTGGCTCCAGGACTAAATTGTGACCCAGAGCCGGTCAATTTAAATCATGGGAATTGGTAGCTTGAGGGATGAGAGCATGACCCACACTGCACCAAAATATCAGCCTTGGAACTTTCAGTCACTGGAACTTTTGGCAAAAAGAAACCGCCTTTCCCTTAGGGTTTGAACTGGTAGGATATGAACCTGGAGCTTTTGCAAGCTATCTTGCCATCATGAGAGTAGCATCTCCTAGAGAATAAAAACACCATCAAAGGAAACAGATATGATAAATGGGGAAAGAACTTTCTGATGACATTATTAAGGCTCCTGGATCCAGCCATGCCTGAAGTATACATGGACTTTTCAGGTGCATGAACAAATAATACATGCCCCACTGTCTGTCTCCTTCTTGCCTTTCTGCTTTATTTTTGTTTGTTTTGGCCAGTTTGAGTTGGAGTTTTATGACTTGCAACAGAAAGAGTTAAAATCTTTGGTGCCCCAAGGTTTTATTCACATCATTAACTTTAAAATGATGAATGGGCTATTAACAGTCCTGCAACCTGGTTCTTGTTTTCCAGGTTAGTGTCCCCATCTGCCCACACTGTTTCATTTAGAACAGGATGGAAGTTAAAGTTCTAGCTCAAGAAATGCTACCAGATGATCTGTTTGGGCGTCAGCCACAGCTTCTCTCTTTCTATAGAAAAACATCTTTTTCATGCAAAGTACATGGGAAGATAGAGAATATTTAGCCCTATAATAATTTTAAGCACATGAAAGCATAGTGAAGTTGTCATTAACCCCTGATCCCTGCAAGTGTCTGTGAAGTCTTCTTGCTGTGTGGATGAGACAGCCTGACTCCTGGTGTTCAATTAGACATTTTAGTGCTTGGACACGCAGGTAGAGAAGAATGACTTGCCGGCCTTGACTGATCCCAGGTCCTTTTAGCCACAAGATTCCTACACTCTTCAGGGCCAGTTTTATTTTATTCCTTAGCCTGGCCTGCCCAGAAAGTGGCAACTTTTCCACCCCTGGAATATGGGATGATTTTTGCTGACCAGAGATTGTGTCCCTGAGATGGGCCTTGGATAACTGAGGCTGCAGCTCTTCTGCAGTACAGAGTTTAAGGTCATGGGCTTTGCAGTCAGAAAAGCCTGGGTCCCAATAATGTTGTTTTCACCACAGATCCTGCCTCTTTGAGGCCCTGCTTCTGTATAATAAAGCTGCTGCGAGGATTAATGGAGACCACAGAGGGAAAGCAATTAGCACACAGTCTGGCATGCTGCAAACACTGAAAATGTTCGTTGTTATTATAATAATGACAATAATTGTCTCACTTTTCTCCATTTCTGCATTGCTCCTTGTCTCTCTTTCTCTGCAAGGATCACCAGGAGAGTCCTTAAACTGGGGAAAGAGACAGTGGTTTTGTGTTTGGAGGTTGCCAGGAGGGGGGAAGAGGAGGAGACTGGGTCCCACTTGAAGTCAAACTGAGAGGGGCAGATGCTGACAGGGGCAGCCAGTTTCCCCAGATGAAGGTCAGGGTCAGGGGTATGTGGAAGGGAGAAGGGGATCCCAGGGACACAGCTGGGAATTGAGAGGTGACCTCTTGGAACTGGCATTCACGCCATCTCAGTCCATGACTGGTGCAGTCAGTCCACAGAAAGCCCCAGCAGCCACTGGCACCTCTGCTCTTGAGGGCCCCTCGGCCACAGCTCTCCTGGGCCTTATCATTCCACTCCCTGCTCTGACAGAGCCATTTGTTACTGACACAAACAGACAAACAACTGCAGGCAGCTGAGCTGAAGGGAATGAGAGCTTAGTCACAGCATCAATTTCCCTAGAAATCCATTCCCTGCTCAACCCAGACATAGCTTGGTGGGGCTGGGGGAGGTGGGAGCTGGGCCCTTGGGGTCCAAGAAGGAACAGGGGAGGTCTTGGTAGTGTTCAAATGTGTAGTGGATACAAATCTCATCTTACAATCTCAGGAGTGTAAGAAATAGAATCTAAAAATCTGTGTAAATGAGCTTGACTCAGATAGTAGAGACTGAACTTCAGTCAGTCTGATAGTCTCCCTTTCCCTAGGGTCATGTCTATGTTTGGAGGTGCCAAGCCCTCAACAGGAGTCAGTGGGAGGGGAGAGGGAGCATTTGGTCTTCCTGTTGTCACCTATCTCTCTTGGTTTCTCTTGTAATACGTGTGTCCCATATTCAATCCATATAGGTATGGCTGGGTCTTCCTTCATACCCAACTACAAGACTTTTGAGTTCCAACTTTCTGTGCCATCCTTAGGGCACATGGAAACATTCTGTGGTTCTCATTCTATGCAGGGTCCAAGGGCAACCCTGTGATGTGAACCTGTCTCAGGCCCACTTTCACAGACTCTCCACTCAGATTATTTTTTCACTTCCACTTGGTCTGATTCACGGAGGTCTTGGGTCCATATTCTGTATCTTTAATTCTGGATGGAGAGTACAGAGCCTCTCTTCTCTGGAGTCCCTACAGATATCTTAGAATTTTATAATTCCCCTACTCCTACCTTGAACTTGGCTTTTGGGGGAGGGCACATGGCCATTCTTGTTCTCTTCCTTTAGTAGTTAGCTTTAGATATTAACTTGGCCAAGTGATGTTGCTGTGATCTTAAATAATTATCATATGAATTCTTCTATGGCTGATTACACCTGTGGTTGGTTAAGGGGAGTGCCTTCCTCAATGAGTGAGGCTTAGTTAGAAGGAGAAATCAGAAGAGAGCAGCTCAGCAGCTCAGCACAACTCAGCTCAGAGCTCAGAGTAGATCTAGACCCACACATTTGTGTTAGGTCAGGGGAACAGGGAAAGTCACCATGACTCGAGCTGTGTAAAATGTGCCACCCCTTCTAAGAGTCACCTAACCCCCTTGCTTAAAAACTGCCTGCACCAGGACCCAGGGGCGAGCTCACAACTCCCTACCTGGAGTTCTGTGAGCTCTGCCTGGGAGCGCAGGAATAAACTCGCTCACTCTAAGGTTTTGTGGTCTGCCTCTTCTCTCTTTCACCTCCTAAACCTTATAATTTGGACCTAAAGAAAGGAATAGCCCTGGGGAAAGCAGTTTGTACCCAGAAGCTGGGAGGGAAGGCCAGCAGATGTTGCCGTGTACCTTCCCATGTGACAGAGAAAGCCAAAGGAAAGCCAACTGCCTTTCCTCCAAAGAACTGTAAATTTGTAACTAAATAAATCCCCTTTATAAAAGCCAGTCCATTTATGGTATATTGTATTCAGCAGACTTAGCAAACAAAAACAGTTACTAAAGTCACACTATCTATTTCTCTTTCTTCCTCCAAGCTTGGGTAAATATTTACCTAGTCTGGGGAGAAGTCTTTTTTTTTTTTTGAAGGGTAATCCTAGGAAATGCCTCTTTTGTATGCATTGTCTAAGGTCTTGGTTTTTGACTTTTCTGTTCTTTGTACTTGAGGCCATCAGAACTGTGACATCCTTCCTCTGAGTCTGAGTATTGGCCACCAAAGCTGAATAATGAATGAAGGAAAATTATGGAGGAACAAGAAATTCTTGAGTGGAAAAAAGTGCATTAAGTTAACATATCAGAGTATTATTCCAGCAGAGTCTGAGAAAGGCTTGGCACAGCAGACAAAGAAACTTTGTTTTTACGTTGGACATCAGTTCCTGGATGTGGCTTGATTTTCTGTGAAAGAAAGATCAATTTTCCCTCAAATGATGTGATTATAATTACATCCTTAAATAATCTCATTTTCTACCAGTGGGATGTATTTCACATTTTTTTGGGAAACACTGTTATGGCAGAAATCCCTCTGACGTAGAAAGCAAGAATCCACATTCTGAGTGTGGAGTAAGTTGACCACATCACTTGCTATGAAGCTGGACCCTCTGGGTTTGAAGACCTGTCACTAAATCTATGACCAAGAACAAGTTATTTAGTCTGTTTCATGTCTCACAAATCCCACCTATAAATTGCTGTTTATCATAGAGTCTGATCCCTGAAGTTATCATGAAAATTAAATGAGAGATAATACATACATGTGCTTAGATTCATGCCTGGAACATAGTAAGTGTTCAGTTAATATTCAGTATTACTGACAAGCAGCAATGCCTCTTGATCACCAAGGTTTCAGTCTCTGGAGGTGTAGTTTTCTCACCTTAAAAAGTTCCACTCTTTAAATCAAGTATTAGATACTTTCTGGTCTTTGATCCTCAGCCTGTTTTTGTTTTCTCTTCAGCATCTGTGTTCTTCCAGCTCTCTGACCAGTAGCCTATTTGACCATGGACAGATGCACCTGTGGGCCACCTCCTCTTTGTTCCTCTCTTCTGAGTAACTGACTCCTGGTTGTGTCTTTTTTTCTCACATTTGACCCCAGTCTGCTCTCCCTACTTCTCTGGGACTCAGTTTCTTTCCACTCCCATGTGCAGCAGGCTCTCAATTTCCTTCCTTGAGAAGTTCAAACTTACCTGCTGTGCTTGCCATGGGAAGATGACTACCTCTGAAGTGCTTGTGACTGTCCTCAGAACTTCTTAAGAGCACCCCATAATCCGGCCCTTTCTGGTTAGTTCTCATGGCTGAGACAGGATAATTGTTTATTAAACCCTTCCCCTGGTTTGTTTCTTAGCATAGCCAGCATGTAACCATGGGTTTGAGTTTTGGCCAAAGGATATGAGCTACATCCAAGTTTGGACCAATAAAGCCCTTTCATGCCTCCTTGTCCATGCTCTTTGCCCTTCCCTCAGCTTGATGTAGTTGAGTACAGTTTCTGTGAAAGGCAAGAGTTGGAGATGGCAGAGCCACAACATGGAAGAAGTCCGGGTACTTGAACACTCCTGAAGGATCGATGTAAAACTAAGAACAGCTTCTTTGGGCTGAATGAGGCATTAACTTTAATCGTGCTAAGCCACTGAAGTGTAAAGTATTGTTTGCTAGAGTAAGTACCCTTAATCTAAATAATCTGCTTGCATTGCCCAAGATCTAGTGGTATATTTTATCTTCAGTAGCCTCTCCAGTGGTTTTATTTCCCGTGGATCTCATTCACCCAGCTTCCAAAGCAATAATCTAAATAATCAAAATTGACCAGGCTCATGTTCTTGTTTTAAGAACCTTCAATGAAACCTACAGATTAGAAAGTCCAAATCCTTGGCATGGCACACCCAACATTTTATTATGTGTTCCTTCCTACATCTCCTATTGGTCTTACCAGTGCACCCTTAAAAGTCTTAAAAATTAATCAGAGCTTGCCAAAATACAACTTTCTATGCAGCAGAGAACATAATTATTTCTTGTGGTTTAAGGAGACAAATATGGGCAATTCCAGTGACACAGGAAGGTAAGTTGTGATTTCATTGAGTTTAAAGAATGACTGTGTTTATAAAGGTCAACCCAATTCATACACCCAGCCCCCAGTTGCGTTTATACCCACCAACTTATAACATTTGCTACCAAAAAGTCTTACAATACAAAACATATGGAACAGATGTAATGACAGTCATACATAAGATATTATTAATGAGTGACATGTAGTTAGTTAACCTGTGGAGTCATTGCTGCCTTAGAAAATGATCTTTAGGCATCCTCGTGTTACCTGCTTATTCCTTTATCTTGGTTATAGCCATTCCAAAATTTCTTCTATTTGACAAATCACCCTTTTCTTTTCGGTCATCATTTCTTTGCCTTGGATATCTTCCCTGCCTTGTCCTTTAGCAAATGCCCTAGTGTCTTTCAAAGCTCACTTAGGGGTTCAGCTTCCAAGCCCACTTCCTTCCAAAGCAAGTTAGTTATGTCCTTCTTTATTAAATTCTCTTCTTTTAAATTCCCTGCTTGGGACATTATATTTTAGTGGTCTGGTTATGTATCTGTGTCTCTTGCCAATTAATGAGCTCAGAGGAGAATATTTGTATTCATACAGCAGTTCCTATACAAATACTGAATGGTTCAATAAGTAGGGACTCAATTCATCTAAAGTATTGGCCATTATATGTTGACATCCACCTTGTTGGCAGAGCAGAGTTGTTTGGAATGTTCTCTCACTGTCCAGGAAGACCAGGGCTGTGGTGTGGAAAAGGAAGACATTTATTCTGGGTGCTCCAGAGGTCAAAACTAGGACAGGTCACTGGAATGATGTGGGACTTAACATCCATTCAGTTAAAGAAGACACTTTTCCTTATTCACTAAAATTATGTTTTTTTAAATTGATATATTTCAAATATTAGAGAAGTTCATAAAATAAAATAATGTCCTACCATGTTGATGGTGCATCTACTATCAATATGCAGTAGATGGTAACATTTTGCCATATTTACTTCAGGCTTCTTTGTTAAATATGTTTTAGAGATGGAGTTAAAGATTCCCATCTCTTACTCATCCCGCCCTCCCTTCTCAGAGGCAACAACCTTGAGGTTGGATCCTTTCAGCACATTTTCTTGTACTTTTGTCATACTCAGTATGAAGTCTGTGTACACATATATAGAATCATATTGTATGTATTGATATTGTGTGTTTTGAGACTTATCCATGTAGTTATATGTCATTTTAATGAATTCATTCAAATTGCTGAAAACCCCTCACCACCTCCAGCATGGATAAACTATAGTTTATTATGTATTTGCTTACTTAGAGATATTTGCTTCCATTTTTCATTATTACAACTCAGTTAGGCAAAATATCTTTGTTCATACTTCTTTGCATAACATGAGGTAACTCATTCTAATGATCACAGCTGTCTAACCACAGAACTGGAAGCTTTGAGAGGCAAAAGGCTTCTAGTCCCTGGAATTGTTAATGGAAAAGTTATCAAGGAATACTGTATAGGGTTTCACTGGTTTTAAAGTTGAACCCAGTGATTCTAAATTCCCTTCCAATTCTGAAGCTCAGGGCTTCTGTGACTTCAGGAGGGAAAGCATTAAATAAGCAAGTCATAAGGCTTTCTTTGAATTATGGAGTTACAGGGTAGAAGCAACAAAGGCTTTTCATGGGAGCCATAACTGGAAGGGCATTCAGCTTATTTATTGGTGAGTTCCAACTTGGTATGCTCCAACGAGACATTGTGAAACTCTATGTTAGGCACTGATCATGAAGTTATTCAAAATATTTTTCAGCATCTATTTATGTGTCAGGTACTGTTTAAAGTGCAAGGCATATATGGTGAAGAAAACAAAGACCCTTATAAAGTTTATGATCATAGATAGATATATAATGTAATGTCTAATGTTTTGGAGAAAAATAAAGCAGAGTAGGAGATGGAGAATGAAAGACGGCATTATTTTATGAGGGTGGTCAGGAAAGTGCTGCTGTCTGAAATATTTCATTTAATTGGATGATAATGTCCCCACTTTAAAGATGAGGCAACTTAGACTCAGAGAGGTTAATTGATTTCCAAAGCGCCACACAGAGGGGCCGCAACAGAGATTCAAATTTAAGTCTTTTGATTCCAAATTCCTCTTGTGTTCCACAAAGCTGTACTGCCCCTATTTTTGTTTAAAGATAAGCTAGCTTAAAGATGATGCTTTACTGTTTATAAATTATATTATTTGCTTTGCTTACTGAGGCCCAAAGAAGTTAAATAATTAGTTCAAGCAGGATAGTGGCAGTGTAGGGGTTGCAACTGAATTCTACTCTGTTGCTCTTTCTATTCTACAGCATAAAATATTCCCTCTTCAGATAAAGCCCTGATCAGCTACTTAAATTTATATAGTGCTAGAGAGCCTTATGTTTATTCTCCCAAGAAACCCCAGAGATGTGAGAGTCAGTACTCTTAGAGGCAGCGTCTCCTTTAGACCCCATCCACAATAGCCACCCATTTCCTAGGGGGGGCTAGACCCCATATGGCTCCTTCAAGCTTCCTGCCACTGGATAAATCAACGTAACTGTGGAGAGTTAATTTGTCCGACTATAAAGTGCATTCAATAAGCGTAAAACAAATCTAATTGGTTCTCTTCCATACAAATTTAATCATACTATAAAACGTGATCAATGCAAATAAAAACCATTGAGTAGGTTAAGTGTTGAGGATCCATAAAGAGGGAAAAATGGTCTATGCGCATAATCATAGGAATCAAAATCTGGATGTGTAGTCACTTGAGAATTAATCATCTCATGTGCTGGAGTCGACAATAGCTGGGCTTTGTTGAAGGGACAAATTCCCTTCTTTTGTACCAGTTGTATGGAGGAGATAATTTCCTCATTGATCTGGGAGCGCATTTGTTATCAGCCAATGTGTTCAAGATAGTTTTCATGGGATGCAGGTTTCCTGCATCTGCAAACTACACATCGCATGCAGGCTGTGACCAAACTTTCTTTGTCCTGGGACTGACCGTTCACGTTGTGGATAAAGAGTCTAGGCTTTGTGGAATGGTGCGCCTTTCAAAGGGTTAAATGATGTGGGGCGGGGCACCGGGGTGGTCACAGGCCTCTTTTGTGAATAATTTGGGAAAGACAAAGCTGGGTAGACTCTAGTGATTTCTAAAACATTCAAACTCAAACTTTATCTTACTATTACTCATTATTGGAGGAGCAAATGGGTACATTCATTTCATTCATCTTTGTCTGCCTAACATAGGGATTTTGGTTTCTGGAATCACAGGGTCCTCACCTGGAAATCCATTCCTGTCTGAACTCTGAACAGGACCTAGGGTGGGTGTCCTTGCAGTCAGCCTTACTGCCATAGGATATTTGCTTGGGGCAGCCTGCCTAGGGTAGTTGACTGTGCTTCTATTGTGCATTCTGATCAAAGCCGTTGTGACTTTCATGCCAAATCAAACAGTCCACTGGAACCAGGACTCTGATGCCTGTGAATTCTGAGCATCTTCATGGCCTGGAATGGACAGAGGCTGCTTGCCACTGTCCTGGATCCTTGATGTGGACCTTATGTTCATTGCCATGTTGACTGCTGTACATAACTTCTTTCTCTTCTTTCTACTTCTTTTCCTGCCTCTGCTGTGAGCAGCCCTGCCATCCTAACTGTGGCATAATCCATATTGTCACCAAAATCCATTCTCTTCCTGCTCTAATAAAACCGTAGACATATGGATGCCCTAACAGGGTCTGCAATCCCAAGCTTCCTTTGCAATTAGGGGTGACCTTGGGTCTATGTTCTCTTTCAGTGGAATATAAACAGATGTGATGTGAGCCACTTTCAGTTCTGACTGATCAAACCACAAATATGCATGCTACCTTGGAAGTATAGAAGGCGGCAAAGTCACCATGAGCCTGTTCCCAGAAAGTGACTGAGGAGCAAAGTTCCTTGCCAACATGAAATATCCATGTGAGATTGGCAATGTGAAGGAAAAATATATTTCCACTCTGTTTGAGCCATTGTATCTTTGGATCTTTTAGTTACAGCACTTTAGCCTACCCTAGCAAATAGACTCCATCATGCCCCATCTCCATAGCCATGTCTAATTTGCATATTCAGGTCCTACACAAAGTGACCAGTCCTACTGCCAACTGAACAGCTAGTTATTTGCTCTGACCCATTTTCTATTTCCCTGCCATTAACAGAAATTGCTTTTTTTTTTAAAAAAAAGAGTATAAGCTAATACATGCATGCATGCTTATCATACAAAATCAGACAAAGATATATATACAAAGAATAAAGCGCAAACCATTATTAATTACACTATCCAGAGATAATCACCCTCAAACTTTTTTCTGTGAACACACATTTACAAAAAATCTTTTACTGAAGTATAATATACATAAAGAAAAGTGCATGTATCATAAATGGGTGGCTGGCAGAATTTCTATAAGGTGAATACACCCTTGTAACCCATACACGTAAAGAAACAGAACATTCTTGCCTTCAAGAAACCCTCCTCTTTCCCCCTTCTGATTGTCATTTTCAAAGGTAAATACAGTATTTTTTTAAAAAACAAAACTTCAACCAAACATGTTTTGTGAACTGATTTAAAAAAATTAACGTATCACATTTTTCATGTCATACTTACAGACACCCATTGTGATCATTATATATTAACAATATCCAATTTAATTAAAGCATTATATTTATTTACCATTGCACATTTTGTTTGTTTGTCTGTTTTGTCATTGAAAACAATGAGGATTCTTGTATATACATATTTTTGCATTTTTAAATTAGAAAATTTTTTAATGATATATATTATATATTCACACACCACATAATCATCCAAAGTGTATAATACAATCAATGGTTCACAATATCATCATATAGCTGTGCATTTATCATCACAATTAACTTTTTTTTCTCTTTTGTGAAAAATAATATATATACAAAAATGCAATACATTTCAAAGCACATTGCAACAATTAGTTGTAGAACAGATTTCAGAGTTTGGTATGGGTTATAACCCCACAATTTTAGGTTTTTACTTCTAGCTTCCCAAAGATACTGGAGACTAAAAGAAGTATCAATATAATGATTCAGCAATCATAGTCATTTGTCAAACCCTACCTTCTCTGTATAACTCCACCATCACCTTTGATCTTCCTCTCATTCTTTAGGGGTATTTGGACTATGTCCATTCTAACTTTTTCATGTTGAAAGGGACTGTTGATAATATGGGATAGGAGGATGGAACTAGTTGATGTTCTGGAGAGGCTGGGCACCTCTGCGTTTCAGGACTTATCTGGTCCAGGGACCCGTCTGAAGGTTGTACGTTTCTGGAAAATTTCCCTTGTGCATGGAACCTTTGTAGAACCTTATATAATGCCCTAAGGTGCTCTTTGGGATTGGCTGGAATGGTTTTGGTTGGGGTTTGGCAAGCTATGATAAGTAGCAATGTCTAACTGAAGCTAGCATAAAAGTGACCTCCAAAGTAGCCTCTTGACTCTATTTGAACTCTCAGCCACTGATACCTTATTTGTTACACTTCTTTCCCCCCTTTTGGTCAGAATGGAATTGTTGGTTC
Source organism: Myrmecophaga tridactyla (assembly GCA_004026745.1). Lineage (NCBI taxonomy): Eukaryota > Metazoa > Chordata > Mammalia > Pilosa > Myrmecophagidae > Myrmecophaga > Myrmecophaga tridactyla. The sequence goes on along the minus strand of PVIY010009789.1, from coordinate 53,517 downwards.
CATGGTATCAGGGAAAGGTTAATCCCTGGGAGTCATCTTCCTTGCTGGCAGGGAGACTTCCACCCCTGGATGTCATGTCCTGTAGTGGGGAGGTCAGTGATTTCACTTGCAGAGTTAGGCTTAGAGAGAGGCCACATCTGAGCAACAAAAGGGGTCCTCCAGAAGTAACTCTTAGGCATACCTATAGATAGGCTAAGCTTCTCTTCTACATACATAAGCTTCACAAGATCAAGCCTCAAGATCAAGGGCGTGGCCTACTGATGGGTGTCCCTAATGTTTGACACAGTACCAGGGGTTTCACTGGTGGCAAAGTTTGTTGCAAAGGGACTTTGCCAATACTTTTTGATTATCTGCTTAACACACTCTGGGATGTATCCAGGCATTATATTATGCTATACAGGATTAAAGGCTTTCATTTTTATTCTGGGTTCCCTGTGTTTAGATTGTTTAAATGATCTATCCAGGCAGGTTGAGTTAGAGTATGTGCTACAGAAAATTTAGCCTTTCTTCCTTTGGTCTCAAAGAGTAAATGAAAATTCTAAAATATAGACAATGTCTTCCTTACCCCTATATTCTGAATTACCTTAATCTCAACCTGATCAGCTTCATTCTTATCTCTAAATACCGGGCTACACATATATAAAACAGCCTCCCCAAATCCAGAAATAACAATTACCACTCTGGGCTAAATGTGACTGCTGTAAGAGCTTACAATCTAGACCCAGTTTTCTTATAAGTATTTTCTAAATGAGACCATATAATATTTGCTTTTTTGTTTCCGGTTTATTTTGCCTCACCCAATGTCCCATAGGTTCATTCACAACATTGCATGCCTCACAACTTCATTCTTGTTTGTAGCAGCACAATATTTGATCATATGAATATACCATCATTTGCTAAACTACCTCTCAGTCAGTGCCTCCTTCAGCCACCTCCATTCATTGGGCATCGTGTATAATGTCCAAAGTCAACAGTCCATCAACGGTCTCAGTTTTAGGTAATTTCATTGTTCCCAAGAGAAAGATAATCAATGAACACACCCTTGCCAAATAGAATATTTTTGCATTTTCCCTTAAAATTGCAGCAGAAAAGTTGGGTTTCTAGACCAGAAGTATAAACACTTCAGGGCTTCTGAAAAACGTATTTTTAATTTTCCCAGTAGAAAGATTTCAAGAATCAATATTCCCATTTTCTCACATCTTCAAAAACGTACTGCACTTATGTATCTGATGCCTTGTGTAACAGCTTATATTGGGCTGGATATCTATTGTTTTGGGCTCCCCCAAGCATTTCTGCCTCATTTTTGTTTTCCTGTTCATAGTCCCTGACCCTTTTAACAACTGGGTCATGTGACCCAGACCTGGCAATGGCACACGATCCAAGCCACGATAGAAGAGAATCTTTTCTATTGGCTTAGTTTTGGTAAGCTGGGAGGATGTGAATTTGGGACTATCTGTGGCCCTCTTCTCCATGATATGGAGATATTATATTGTTTGTTTCTTTTTATAATGAAACTAGAAACAGGAAGAAATAACATATAGATTTTGAGGGAAAAGGAAGAGAGAGTTTGTGTAAGGTTGAGTTTCTGAGACTCTGGTTTTGGTGGATCTTTGGTAACACAAAAACTTGATTTTGTGAAGAAATTGTCTTTTTGCTTAACATTATCTATAAGGGCATCCACTTATATTACTCTGGTGATGATTTCTGAAAATCCTAGCAGATTGCTACTCAGATGTGAGGGTTTAAGCCTTTAGAACTTCCCAAGGAGGTAGGATTTCTTGAACAGTGTGCCAGCTGTGGTATTGTCCCAGCAAAATGGGGACTCATATCTGGTTTTAACTTCTTCTCATCTCCAAAGATGAAGCTGGGGACTTTAATGCAGCTGCAGAGGCCACCATCAAGGGTTCAGGACAGAGAGTGAGGCCAAACATATGTGGAGGGCTAGTGGAAGTCTAAGCAAATAGTCTGGTGAGGTGTGTGTATGTGTGTATGTGAATAAATGTTTATGGGTATATAAGTGTGTATGGGTGTGTATGTGGGTGTGTGTACATGCATTTATTGAATGGTATGTGTTCATGTGTGCATGGTATGTGTATTTGTGAACATGCATGTGTGTGGTATGTGTATGTGTGTGGTGTGTGTATTTGTGTATTGTGTATGAGTGCATGTATATATATGTGTGTGTATGTGTATTGTGTACGAGTGTGTGTATGTGTATGTGTATTTGGGCATGTATACATGTATGTTTATATGAGTGTATGTATGTACACATGTGTATGAATGTGTGTATGTGTGTGCATATGTGCATGTATGAATGTATGTGTAGGTGTGTATTGTGTGGTGTGTGTATATGTGTATGCATGTGCTTATGTGTGTATGAATGCTTACGCATTTATGCATGTGTATGAATATGTGCAGGTATGTATGAATGAATGTGTGTGTGTGTATGAGAGTGTATGTGCATGTATTTATTTCATGGTGTGCGTGGTGTGTATGTATGTTTGTGTGTATGCATGTGCGTGGTATATGTATATCTGTATTGGGTATGAGTGTGTGTTTATGTATGTGTATGTGTATTGTGTGTGTGTTTGTGTGTGTATGTGCATACGTTTTGGGCCCTTAGATGTGCATGGGTATATGATTGTAGGTTGCATGCCTTTATATGTGTATATGTGTGTGTATGAATATGTGTGTGTATATGTATGTGGGTGCATATGTTCACATAAGAATGTATGTTTATGTGTGCATTGTGGTGTGTGTGTGTGCAGATTTATAGTTGTACATCTTGGCAGGCCTTGGAGAAACATCTTATCACCAGGAACCCAGCTGAAACTCCAAGAGAGTCCTGGTCTTCAGCTTGGGAATCTGGCAGGACAAAGGATCTTCCTTTTCCAGGGCTGCTCTGAATAATTTGGGAGTTCGCTAGGCTGGGGCTGAGGAGCAGAGAAGAGAAAAGGGCAGGACTGCATGCTTGGAGGTTACGGTCCAAAGCAGAATCACAGTTATGTCACCTCATGGGCAACAACCAGCCCATCCCAGTTCAGAGCTGCATCATCTTCATCTCTAAAATGGACATAATAAAACCTACCATAGTAAATGGCAACTTATTAACTGGACTCAAAATCCTGGGAGCCAGACCTTCATCTGGGGATGGTACCAAGGGGATGGGATTGGCTACACAGGCGCATTAACATGGGAGATAGGGGCTCAGGGTTTCTCTCAACAAACAGTGCATTCACAGTCCAGGGTGTTCATAATTGCTATTTCTGCTGCTTGAAACACCCTTCCCCCTCCTTGGCAGGCTTCCATTCATCCTTCAGATCTCAGTTTAAGTGCTATTTCTTCTGGGAAGGCTTCCTTACCTTATACTCTCCCCAGACCAGATTAAGCATCTCATCTCAGCTTATACTATTGCTTTCTGACCTTCATTGTTGGTTAGGCTGAAAGCTTGTAGAGCATCGTTTATGACACATAGTTGATAGTCGGTTAGTGTTTTTGAACAAGTGAATGAATAAGTCAATGGATGAAGGGTGTGGGATAACTTCCTGAAGTCTATCAGTGATGCTGATTCTAGGTCCAGTTCTTGGAATGGTGTCTTAGCATGATTTGGATTCTTCCAGCCTCAAGATTGGAATAGGAGTTGGTAGAGCTTATAAATGAGGTGTGATATCTGGAGTGCTATGCCCTCCATATATGAGGAGTCAGAGACAGACAATTAGGTAGATTAATATTCTCCTGGACTTCCTTTCAGAAGAACCAAGAAAGAGCACACATTGAGTATTTAATGGCCCCTTAAGAAAAGCCCATCTTGTACCTCTTTTGTCTTCCCCAGCTGCTCACTTACCACCAACTATTTCTAGTACTCAAGTCCCTGCTTCTGATTCTCTCTTCGACTTTTTAGAATCTGCTTTGCCCTGAGTCTTGTCTCCTTCCCTGTGATTTATTACCACAACATCTCTTGCTGTTTTACTCTTCCATTTGTCTGCTTTCAATAATTATTTAAGCTTCATTAGATATTTATCAAGTAAACTGTCGGCTTCTGAAGTTTGCTTATTGTAGCCAGAGGTTTAGAAAGGCAATTTGTATGCATCTCAGAGCTCACATGGCAAATCCTCTCTATGGATTGAAATTATGATATGAATATGATGTTTTATGAGATAATAGAATGAAGCTTCCAAATTCTAGGGTTGGTTATGCTTTTTACCCTCTCTGAGTTTTCCAGAGGAATAAAACAGGTAAGCAGCTCAGATAGCTGGATGTTAGAAAGGAGAATGTGAGCATGGACTCATGGGAGGGAGTTGAGAAGGAGCAGATGAGTGATCCAGCTCAGATGGCCTTTAAATTCATGAGGTTGAATCTAAGCCAAGCCAAACACCACTAGGATCTGTAGCTCCCTGAACCCTGCTGAAATGGAAGATTAATCTGTCTGTAGGGCACTGAATGGGTGTCATCAGAAAAGGAAGGCAGAAAGCTCAGTTAAAATGCAATTGCAGCAGTGCAGGTGTGATAGTGTCCTGAACCTAAATGGAAGTCTGTGGGAGTGGATTCAGAAGGCAGAGTCCTTTATGAGGGTGAAAGCTAGAGGTCTTATGATAGCAACAATAGGCATTGTGCAATACTTTTTATTTCTGTTTCCAGTCTTATACAACTCTGACAGGTAAGTATTTTTAATATCATAATTTTCATGTTCCATAGACATCACAGAAATTGAAGTCACTGAAGTTAGACAGCTGTCATTTTTGCCTTCCTGGCATCCATTCCTCCCCATTTCTGGTATCTACAGCCAGATTTTCTTTTGGGGAAATCATCCACTCTCAAGTCTCAGTTCATGAGACTGGGGTGGGGTTGATTCTGCCCCAAGTTTCTGTGATGGGCATATGACCCAGATTTGGCTTGTGGGTGTATTTTAGCCCCCTGAACTCTGTCATTTCTTCATGTTTGGACTCCTCATTCCAGCCAGGGCAATGCTACTCAGTGCTAGGGCTTTTTTAGAATGACTGTGGAAGTCCCATTACTCTAATGGGCATGAAACTTGAGTTGGAATGTGGAGCTGTTTGGGACCATCATTCAGGAGAGAATGTTTGAAAAGGAAGCCAAGAGAAAGGAAAAGAGAATTAAGAGAGGACAGATTAAGACCTAATGACATTATTTGGACCTGGATCTAACCATCCTGAAGAGTCTACACCTGTACTTTTCAGTTACAAGACAGAAAGAATCTATACTATAATTATTAATTGTCTTACTTCATGTGAGTAGTAATTTATCACTTACAACCTAAAGAGTCTTGATCAATATTGGCATTCAGTGAAAGAGTGGTAGAAATGGAGGTGATAGTGTCAAAGTTGATTTGTTTTGGATTTTAGATCTTAAATAAATTCTACACTCTTTCCACTGTGTGTGTTGAAAGTGAGAAGCATGGGAAAAGATTGAAAAAGAACCAGATTCCCAACTCTTGAAAATACATGGAAACCACCACTCAAGGCAGCTCACTCTCTGGGTAATCTTGGGTGATTCCTTAACTCTCTGGGCCTCAGAACTGTATCTCGACTCCGGGACATCAGTTTATGCCTCTAATGCTTTATGTGGGAATAGGAAATTACAAAAGTGGTTTGCAAACCCAAATGTCTGTATACATGTTGCTGTCATTGTTATCGCCTTCATATGCTTTTCCATGACTGGGGCACCTCAGAGAGGCCAAATGCCTACATGTCCCAGGCATCAAATTCAAACAACAGACATATTGCTAGATTAGATGATTTTAAGGGTTCATTCCCTTCAGGATCTAAGTAAAGGGAACTTATTGTTCATTCCCTTCAGGAGTCAAAATGAAAGAAACTTACTATACCTCCTAAGCCATAACAATGAGCCTGGAACTTGTAGTGCAACTGTATGCTCACTCATTAAATTCTACCATAGCTTTGCCAAGTAGATTGACTCTATTTTGCTACTCAGGAAACTGCAGCTCATACAAGGAAAACTAATTTTTTTGAGGCCATGCCTGAGGCCAGTGGTCAATTCTGTGAGACTCCACTGACCTTGTCTTTCCATTGAAGCACTCCACCTTAGGATTCAGGAAAGTAGTAGGGAAGACATGCTAGGAATTGATGGAAAGAAGGAAAAAGGCTCTTAAAGAAGGGACTACCTAAATTTGCCCTTGAGGGGAAAAGACGACTGTGCCTCAGGAGATACCTAAGAGGGTTTGATCAGCTGGCTTGACCTTCTAGGAATCTTTATTTTGTTAGAACCCATTCACTCAGTCATTCATTCATGAAATATTTATTGAACACCTATTATGTGCAAATCCTGGACCAAGTTTACAAAAGTGAATTAGTCATCCTCAAAAAAACCCAGTCTACTTGGGGATATATTCCTGCAAACAGCTCACGATATGGTAAGTTCTAAATAGGGTTGTGATCAAGATGTACATACTAGGGACAGAATAGAGAGAAACTAATCTGCAACAAGAAAATCTTGGAAAGGTTTTGTAAAGGAGAGGGTTCATCTGAACTGGGTCTTATAGAATATGTAGGCGTTTTCCATGTTCATAGAATATGAACAAGGGAGGACAGTGCTTACCTGGCAGAAGGAAGGAATGGCCTGAGGAAAGATACAAGAGGGATACCTGGTTGGCATGTTTGGAGACGAGGTAGCAGTTGGATGTGTTTGTAGTAGGGAGGTAGTGTGAGGGTGTGGTCCATGATACTTAAGAGATGAAGTCAGAGAATTCATCAGGGCCAAGGGACAAGGAAACACAAGGCGACGATAGGGGTTGGTTACAATTCTGGATGTGACATGCAGCTTTTGAAGAAATTTAGTCCTGGGAGTGACAAGATCAGATTTGAAATGTATTGCCCTTGTTATTGTTGGAGAATGGATTAGAGGGTGCCAGGTCTACAGCAGAGGCCACCGAGGCAGCTGCTGAACAAATTGAGGGCAGGGACCATATGGACTTGAGCTAGTACAATGTTTAAGAAACAGTTACTTCCAGAATCTGAGGTCTAGATAGGCTTTCACAGCAGTCCCCTATGCTAGTAACTTCTAGGACAGGAAGCGCTTACCTAATGGGACAACCCAAGCCCTCCTTCATATTTCCCTACTGCTCTGAGGTTTCCCTGAGACCACTCTGAAAGGATGGGCCTTCTTGATTCTTTTCTGGAAGGAAGAGATAGAACATCCTATTGAAGGAGGCCATGAAGACACAAATGCCTCCTCCTGATGAGCCCATCAGAATGGGAGCAGCTTCAGTGGATCTCAGCCCTAGTCAGAGTGGGCCCAAATACTTCATTATACCTGTGCTTGGAGTGGGTTCTGGAGAGAAGAGACCAATAGCTGGATTTCCTTTCCTGGAATGCTCTTCAGAGTGTCCAGTGAATTTGACATCCAGGCTGTAAAGGATCTCAGGTCTTCTAGGCCAGGGGGTCAGTAAACTTTCTCTTAATGGACCAGAAGTAAGTATTTGAGGCTCTGAGTACCACATAAGTTCTCTAACTTCTCTACTCTGCACTTGTAGCAAGAAAGCAACCAGGGACAATAACTAAACAAATGGGTGGGGTGGTGTCTGTGTTCCAGTAAAACTGTATTTACAGAATTGGGAGTGGGGTCTAAGGCTGTTGCTTGCCTACCCCTGATTTAGGAGAATGTGCTCAGGTGAAGAAAGTGAGGCTTTTCCTGTAGAAACAAAACGCAACAAGAAAAAAACAAGATTCTTTGATATCTAATTGTTCCTTGGCATTAAGTGCTCAATAACTGATTGTTAACTTGAATCAAACCTGTGAATGCCAAGTTCTTTTGTGCAATGGAAGCTGATGTAATGAATATATTGTTAGAACTTGTATTCCTGATGTAGAGGAACAAAAGGTTGAATCATTTGATTTTCAGCATTAAGACCGGAGCCCACTGAAGGAAGAAGATGTCCAAATATCTCCATTTCTTCCTCCAAGTTCCTTGATCTGAGCCATGGATTTTGCCTGGTGGTTGGTTTGGGAATTTAGGAAGAACCTGTAGTGAATTTGGTTGGGAAGCAAGAATAACAAAGGCAATCATTACTGAGACTGGTACTCACTGGTGATACAATAATAGGATGACTTAAATTTAGTTTTACTTTACCCATTTCAAATTATGATGTAAACAGTTGAAATGAAACTTTTAAATAAGATAACACATAGCCAGAAACCAGAATATGCATCTGGTCTGATGTAGCAGTTTGTGCACAAGCTTTGGGTTCAAACAGGCTCCTGGTTCTGCCACTTTGCAGCCATATGGACTCTCAAGCATCTTCAACCCTCTGAGCCTCAGTTTCCTCATTTATCAAATGAGTATAATGTACTTTCCTCTTAGGAAGATTTTGATAATTAAGTAAAATTATGAATGAAAAGCATCTAGTATTGTGATGGGTGCATAGGGGGTACTTAATTATTAAGGATTATTATTATTATTATTATTTGGTGGGGGGAAGAAATTCTATAACCAAAAACTAACTTTTATAACTCCCCATTTTCTGTTGCCTTGAAGTAGTATAGATTAAAAAAAAGGAAGATGGAGACGGAGGGGCGGGAGAAGAGAAGGAAGGAAAGAAAACATGAATAAAGAAGAAGGAATAAACTGGAAGAGTAAGTGTGAGGCAGGAGGCAGAAAAGATTGTCCAGAGTGCCACCCAATTCAGAGACAGGTGGGAAGTGATGCCCCAAAAGAATATCTGTAGTCTTCTCTTCCACACCTCCTTTTCCCCATCTCAAAAGTTACTTTATTTATTGGAAAACATATGTCACTTTAATATCTTGAGTACTTAAATTTGATTATTTTCCTTTTGTATTTTGAGTCTGAAACATGTTGATTCGGCATCTTAGGAGTGGTGGTTATTCTTTCATTCGCTCATTCAATTTACTTACTTAATTGTTATTTACTTAATACTTCATTGTGTTTAAAACATATCCTATACAAACTTAGGTTATGAACATATGAATTGTATGACTATAATATTTCTAGTGAAGGGTCTAGAGGAAGAGGCTAATGTTGAACATGAGGACTCTTGGCTGGGACCTGCCTTGGGCGTGGGTATAAGCCTGGCAGGGGCAGAAGCAAGAGAGACCCATATCTTCCAGACAAGGGGAGACAGCTTTACCTTAGCAGAGTTTTATTTTTCTTCCCTTCCTCCATCCATCCATTCCTTCCTTCTTCCCTCTCTCCCCCTTCCCTCTATTTTTTCACCTTCTCCTTGCTCCTTTCCCTTCCTCCCCTTTCTTTTTCTTCCTCCTTTCTCTTTCTTTCCTACTGCTCTCCCTTTCTTCTTGTATATGTTTCTTTCCTTCCTCCCATCTTACCTCCTTCTCTCCCTCCCTTTGCCCCTCCCTGCCTCCGTTGTCTCTCCCTCCCTCCCCTTTTCCTGCTTCCTCTTCCTCCCTCCCTCTCTTCCTTCCTTCTTCCATTCTCCCTCCCTCCATTCCTCCTACCATTTTTCTCCTCCCTCCCTCCTTCTATTTCTTTCTTTTCCTCTACTCCTTCTTCCCTCTATTCTTACCCATCCATTCCCTCTTCCTCCTTTTCTTTTTCTTTCTTTCCTAATGCTCTTCCTATCTTCATTTCTTGTACACATCTTTCTTTCCTCCCTCCTTCACTCCATCCCTCCTTCCTCCCCCTCCTTCCTGCCTCCTTCTTTTCCTTTCATTCAGTCATGCTTCAAAGCTTGCTCTATGCTACTTGGCTATAAAGCTGCCAGGTAGAGCTTACATTATAAAAGAAGCACATTGAGTTTCCTTCCATAGAGATCTTCAAAAACGGAATGGGTCATGGCAGCCCTTCCTAGCATCAGGACATGCCTTTGTTCTAGCCACTCTGGGCTTCCCCAGCATCTACTAGCTGGAGTCTCATATAGGCTCAGCTGATACCAGTTGTTCCAAGGGGAGGAGCACTTCAGAAGCCTTAGTCCATGTACTCTTATTGCCTTCAGCATGGCAGTTTCCATTATGCCCCAGGTGAAACTCTTGCTCCGTGGTCCTCTCTCCCATTAAGCCTTCTCCAATTTTCCCAATGTATTAGCTCAATTTCTATTTCTATTGCTGGCCTCAGTTCCTGCCAGCCTGACTCTTTTCCATGAAGGAGGGGGTTCTGATTCCCTATTTTTCTCTTAAACCATTTGCGCTTAGACAGTTTGGAACCTGGAACCAATATGCTGCTGATTGCCTGACTTCAAGCACCATTATTGACTGAAACATCCTAGAGGTCTTCTTCATGCGGTCAGGTCCTCTTGATAGTAACATGCGTCCAAACTCTACTTGGGATTCTCATCAACATGGCAACTTGGGGTCAGCAGCCTGGACCTTTCTTCATTGAGTCTTCAATTCCCCATTGCCACTGGGCTCCCCCAGAGGTCTTTTCCCTTCTAGTGGAGGCCAGCCTGACAGACAAGAGGTGGGCTGGGGTCACTGGGTCTAGCAGGAGGCTGCAGACAGGGAAAAGAACAGATGGGGGGAAAAATCAGGAAATTCTGGTCCAACTGAGGCATATAAATCACACGGCTGCTGTGAAACCTTTTAAATGTTTTGACACTCCCCAATCCATCAGAGCCTTTAATTGGGTTTTGACTGAGTTATTCTATATGTAAATACCAGTTACTGGTGAGGTTGTTTATAGCCAAACTGTCTGTTTATGCAAATTGTGTTCCAAGATCACAGCGTTTTCATTGCAGGATAAAAATATTCCTTTTATTTAATGCCAAAAATCACTTCCTCTTTGGGCTGGGGTTTATTTTCCTTTTTGGCATCTGCATACAGCAAAACTATTTGGTAAGGCAGTGGAGAAGATGGCCCCCTCTTCATGGCCCATCCACCTGAGGCCACGAAAAGGGGGGCCACCAAGGTGGCTCTTTGGGTTCCATTGATTCATAAAATGTGCTCTCAGGGATCTCAGCTCAGCTTCCTTCTCAAAGTAGAGCCCCACTGAATGACAGGGAGCTCAGTGTTCCTCAATGCTGCCTGGCTGGCATTTGGACAGTTGTGAACACTAGAAAGCTGTCCCTCCAAATGCTTTGGAATTTGCCTCCTTTGGAAACTTAGCCCCCATTCTAAATTGGTCTCATAGAATTGTCTGCTCTCTCAGCCCCATGACCTCCCTTTAACTCTGGTCTGCCTCTTAATCCTTCACCTCTTAAGGATGGGCACAACCATATCTCTAAAGGGCCGATTTTGAGTCCATTCTTATAACAATGGACCAGAGTTTTCTGGATACTCTCCATTTTATCATGTTCTTACAGGTTTCAAATCTGAGTATGATTTTTCTTCATAGAACATTGCTCCCAAGCTCTAGGAATGCCTCAAGGTTTAGGCTAATTGGTCTTTGGCATGCATAAGATCAAGAGTCCTGGTCCTGCTGCAGAAATTCTGATCCAGCAGGTCTGAGGAGGTCCCCAGAATTTGTGTCCAGAACAAGTGTGATCTCAAAACTTCACTTTGAGTGGCACTTAGGTATGGCTTGTCTTCTGTCTACTTGCTTACATTATAGTTCTATCTCTATCCTGGCAATTGAGATCTGCCGTACTGTAACCTGATACAACCTTCATTGGTCAGAAAAGTCCAGGGCCATTCAGAACGAGAGGGATTTGCACAAGCCTCTCACTGGACTTATGGCCATATCTACCCAGATGTCCCATGGCCTTCCAGCTCAACATACCCAACCTGAATACCTCTCCTCCTCTAAATTGCTTCCTTTTGGAAATAGACTTGCCACATATCCAATCATTTAAGCCAAAGTCACTCTCTCTTCTTCCCATCGTCACCTAGTCCTGTGGATTCTAGCCCTTTAACTTTTCTCCCCTCTCTACAGCCAATGCTTCAGGTTAGGCTACCATCAAATCTCACCTGGGTTGAGAATGTAATAGTTTCTCACTCACCTCCTAAATAATCTCCTTGAAGCCCAGAGTGAACTTTTGGAACTGCATATTTGTCTTTTGCTTCACTCCTGCCCAATTCCATTCACCCTCAAGATAAAATCCATGGCCTCTTGTATGCCTTACCTGATTGGGTCCCCAACTTTCATGCCTTTTATCCTTGAACCTTAAACCCCAGCTCTTCAGAATTGTTTCTGGGCTTTTGTCCCTGGTTTGCCAAATGGTACTGAGGAGAAAAATAATGTAGGTGCTCCCATGGCAAATTCATTCATCTAGGTAGTGATCAAGTGCATTGAATAAAGCCCTGTGATATGGCAGAGACCAACAGAGAAGTATCCAGTGGAGCTTACACACAAATTTCTGGTGTCTAACTTCAGGTGGGGAGATCCTCCTTCTTTAGCTTGACAGTAAGCATGAATTTAAATCTTTTTTCTTACCAAGCATACTCCCATCATTTCCCCCTTCCTCTCAGCAAATTAACCAGCCTTCTAATTTATAAAGAAAAATATTGTCCACAGGCAAGGATTCCCTCATCTCCTCCTTTTCTCCCACACTTGCAATCCATATCTTCTCCCTCTCTCTTCTCATTTCAGAAGAAACATGGAAAGGTGAATCTACCTGTGTTTCAGACACCAACTCCTGCTCATCAAGGACTCTGCTTTAGTTATTCTTTATTTCCCCTATGTATTTATCCGTCCTTATTTTTATGATCACCATTCCAACTTTCTAAAAAATCTCTCCTACTTTAAAGTAACAGCTTTATCATTACACTTCCTCTATTCCATGCCTTCCTTTTGCTCACTGTTTCTCAAACCACAGCCCATTAGCATCACTGCAGGGAGATTTTAAACACAGATGCCTGGGCCACATCACAGAAAAATTCAAACAGAATCTGTAGAATGGGTAGAGTCCAGGAATCAATATGTTTTGAAACCTCCCTGGGTGATTCTCTACGATCACCCAGGTTTGAAAATCACTGCTATTGTCTGCCGCAGAAAACCCATTTGAAACTTACTCCATTTTCCTATCTTCCCACTGACTCCTAATTCCAGGGCCAGTCAGTTTGCTCTGTCATTCACTAATTTTGCTTCAAAAAGTTCACTAATTACCCTCTAAGTCCACCTGACACTTTGACTTCTCTGGCTTGACTCCTGGAGCATTTGACAGCTTTGACTATACCTTTCTTCTTGCAATGCTTTCTTTGGCCCCCAAGGCACAGCCTCTGCACATTCTCTTGCATTTGTTCTTTCTCAGTGCCTTTTATGGGCTTCCTTTCCTCCAGCTGCCTCTTGAATATTTGTGTTCTTAGCATTCCATCTCTTCTCTTTCTGTAAAAACTCCCAATGGTTGACTTAATCTTTTATTTCCATTTTTATTATGATGACTCGAAATTTTCATTTCTAGCCCAATGTTTCCAAGCCCCACATTCATCTCTCCCACTACCTGTGATTATCTCCTACTCCTTCTCTCCATACCAGATTCCCCCCTTTTATTCCTCAACTCCTTATATGTCACCAACAGGGTACCCAATCCAGAAATCTAGGCATCACAATAACCTATTTTTCCATGTCTCCTTCACATGCAACTGTTTACTGAGTCTTGAAAACTCTACAGCCTAAATCTTTCTTGAGTTTCTGCACCTCTTCAAGTCCATCATCACTCTGTTTGGGCCTTCATGATTTTTCTCTTTCATTGCTTTCTTAGTCCCATCTCCAGCATTCCAGTTACCAAAGCTAACTTTCTAACATGAAAATCTGACAATAATGCCACTCCTTAAAGCCCACCTGTCAAGAATCTCCACAACACAAAAATTAAAATCCAACTTAGTTAGATTGTGTGTAGTTGTCACAACAGGAGAATTATGTGACTCACACACAAAAATATCAACAGATAAAGGGGACAAGATAGTGCTCTTTTAATGTAGACAAAGATAGAACTTTACTATACACTGATGATAACCAGAGCAGGAGATAGCATTCATGCCAGGTTAGCTCAATGCCTAACACCCCATGTATGGTAGTTTGAAGCTGTATGTATCCCCAGAAAAACATTGTTTTCAAACTTAACCCATTCCTGTGGGTGTGAACCCATTGTAAGTAGGACCTTTTAATGAGGTTACTTTAGTTAAGGTGTACTCTACCTCAATCAGGATGGGTCTTAATTCAATTCCTGGAGTCCTTTATAAGCACAATGAAATTCAGATGCAGAGAAAAAGCCACAGAGGAAGAAGTCAGAAGCTGAACACCAACAGAACCTGGAAGAGAAGGAGGAGACCAGGAAACCTTGTCACCAAGTATCTTGTGTATGACAAGCTAAGATTAAAGGATTGCTGGCTTCCGACCGCCACAGTCTTCAGGAAGAAAGTATTGCTTTGATGATGTAATCTGGACTTTCTTTTGGCCTTAAACCATGAGTTAATAAATTCCCATTATTTAAGTTGACCCATTGCATGGTATTTGCTTGAACAGCCAAGGAGAGTAAAATACCATGGATGTCCAATACATGCTTGTGGAATGAGTAAATGGCTTTGCTTTGAGAGTGGGTAGGCTGCAGAGGACCCTGCACAGCGTGCAGGATTTTCAAAATAAAACACTGAGGAAAAAGAAGTGTTTTAGTACAAACAACATGGCTGGTGCTGGCTTAGGGCAGGCCCAGACATCCTGATGGGGGAGGCCTTACCAAGGAGACACTCTACAGATATTGTGTGTCCACTTCCTGTTTGAAATTGTGGAGGAGCAGAGGGCTTTAGAACTCATTGGAAAAACTCTGGTGCATGGCATGGAAAACAATTGTTTATTGAGTCCTGAGAATTATATAGCCTAAATCTTTCTTGAGTTTCTGCTTTTCTCCAAGTCCGTCAACAACTGCAAGTTTGGCAATTATTGAATGATCTCTTTGGGCTAGACATGATTCTATGTGCTTTATTGTATCAGTTCACTCAGTTACATACTATTATTAATCAACTTTACAGAGGAGGATTTAGAGGTATGTAGGGGTTAAATAACTTATCTAAGGTCATAGGGACAGAAAAAAGCAGACTTTTTCTGTGTAGTCCTGTGTCCAGTGTGCTTGACCACCACACCCACTATCAAATGCCGTATCATTTTGCCACTTCTGGTCAGTGACTGATACCCCACCTTTTGCCCTGCTCCTTTGCTATCTTCCCCATCACTCACGGTTCTCCAACTCCTCATCTACCTTTTGTGTTTTGAGTTCACCAATCTCAATCTTGCCTAAAAGCTTTTGAAACTGCTATTACTACTGGCTTTCAAATGTATTATATTTGATCTGATGATATTTTTATCAGTTAAGAGATTTTACACAGAAATCTGACTATCCAGAATAACTTTTAAATAAACACCTGTGCTATTTTGAGGCTGTTGTGGACACCAATCTGCCAGCAGCAGAGACCCACACTCAGCCCCCAATATGTCACCATTCTCCAACGTGACCAGCCGGCTACATGGCAGCAGGTTGATTACATTGGACTACTCCCTTTATGGAAGGGGCAGCGATTTGTTCTAACTGGAATAGACACATACTCTGGATATGGGTTTGCTTTCCCTGCATGCAATGCTTCTGCCAAAACTACCATCCATGGCCGTACAGAATGCTTTATCCATCATCATGGTATTCCACACAGCATGGCTCCTGATCAAGGAACCCACTTCACAGCAAATGAAGAGTGGAAATGGGCACATGATCATGGAATTCTCTGGTCTTACCATGTTCTCCATCATCTAGAGGCAGGTGGATTGTTAGAACAGTGGAATGGCCTTTTGAAAACTCAATTATGGTGCCAACTAGGTGGCAATACCTTGCAGGGCTGGGGTGATATTCTCCAGGAGGCTGTGTACGCTTTGAATCAGTGTCCACTGTATGGTGCTGTTTCTCCCACAGCCAGGATCCATGGGTCCAGGAACCAAGGGGTGGAAATGGGAGTGGCACCGCACACTATTACCCCTAGTGACCCACTAGGAAAAGTTTTGCCTCCTGTCCCTGAAACCTGGAGCTATGCTTACTTCCACCAGGAGAAACAACAATGATTCCATTGAACTGGAATCTAAGACTGCCACCTGGTCACTTTGGGCTACTCATGCCCCTGGATCAACAAGCCAAGAAGGGGATTACATTACTGGCTGGAGTGAACGACAATGACTTTCAGGGGGATATAGGACTGCAACTACACAATGGAGGTAAAGAAGAGTTTTCTTGGAATATAGGAGATTCCCTAAGGTGTTATTACTGGCCTTCAAATGTGTTATATTTGACTTGATGATATTTTTATCAGTAAGAGGTTTTACACAGAAATATGACTATACAAAATAACTTTTAAATAAACACATGTGCTGCTTTGAGGCTGTTGTGTACCCCAGAAAAGCCGTACTCTTTCAGTTCTGGTCCAGTCTTGGGGGGGCAGACCTATGGTTTAGGGTGGAGACTTTTGATTAAGTTGTTTCCATGGAAATATGACCTACCCAGTTGTGAACGGGACCTTTTGATTAGGTGGTTTCCATAGAGATATGTCTCTGTCCATTCAAAGTGGGTCTTAATCTGCTTACTGGAGTCCTTTAAGAAGGAAACATTTTGGAAAAAGCTTAGGGCTGACACAGCAAAGTTGTCTGGAGAAGCAGAAAAAAACTGCCCCTGGGGAAGCTGTTTGAAACCAAAAGCTAAAGGACCAGCAGATGCCAGCCTTGTGTCTTCCCAGCTGACAGAGGTGTTGCAGAGACCATTGGTCTTTCTGGAGTCAAGGTATCTTTCTTTCAATGTCTTCGTTTATTCATTTTTATGGCCTTAGACCTGTAAACTTGCAACTTAATAAGTCCCCTTTGTAAAAGCCAACCCCGTTCTGGTATATTGCATCCCAGCAGCATTAGCAAAATAAAATATCACCTGATACAGTAACAGGGGCCCTGCATTCCTCTATGTTAACACTGACTGAAACTAAGTTGTGACTGGGCACTCTCCAATAAACCACAGTCCCCACCCCTCCCTATTATATCCCACCCAGGCTCCTTCTATACTTAATTACTTGCCTGAGTGTGGAGTCATTTGATATGGTGAGTCCTACTTTACATCTAGCATACCAGCTGGAGCCAGAAGGGACTGAAGATATAGAGAAGATCCTTTCTATGTTCCTTGGGATCTGAGAACAAACACGCTGCCTGGGGATTTTTGGAAATTTTCATTCTGATTTGCTATGTGTTCAGTGAATCCTGAGACTGCATTTCTACTGAGTTCCCACATGGTGCTGATGTGACATTTCTTCTTTTTTTTTTTAATCCACTAAAGTTTTCTTTTAACTCTTTACTGATTTTTTATTCTCCTCTTTTATTGTGAGATATATTATAAAATATCATTCTAATTGCAGACACTCAGAAGTCCCAAGTGAAGTGCTACAATGGCCTTAGAGATTACCTAGTACAGCAGAGAAGGGCCACTTGCCCAGAGAGGGGTGGGGCATGCTAGCTCAAGGCCGTCCAAAAAATCAGTGGCAGAGTTAAATCTCAAGTCAGGGTCTCTGATTCTCTCTCCACAAATGTCTGCACAGCAGGGCACAAACTGCAGGATCAGAGAGAAAGCTGTGAGCCACAAATCTGTCCCTGCAGTGGCTAGCCAACCCCTAGGACATCTTCATCAGTGTTGCATTGCCATTCCTGAGTGCCCACCCCCATATCTGTCAGGCCAGCTACAATTATCTCTTCATTGGGGACTGGGGCCAACCTGGGCAAGCAGACTCCTTAAGAAGTTCTATTTAAAAGCCAGACTAAAGCTTTGGGTCATTTATAATCTACTAAATATTTAAGAGTGTATGTCTTAAGGCATCTGAAAATTACAGGGATATTTCATGGTCTCATTTTGGGGGCATACATCTGGCTTGGCTAGACATAGTTCCAGTTATGGGTGACTCTGTTTTGCCTGGGGAAAACTGAGCATTAATAAAAGGCTGGAAAATCCTGTAATGTAAGTGTTGAGTGGTGCTGGGTGGTAAAGGGCCTGTAGGTGCTGAGAGTCCTGTAGGATAGACAAGGCTGAAGCAGTAGGTGGGGCCAAATTCAGATCTGAGGGGGAGGCAGAGAGACAAAAATGATGTTGGTTGTTAAAAGGAGGAATCAGGGCAGACCCAAGATTTGTGGGGCATGAGAATGAGAGGCGTCTGGTCAGGTGCCAGGGAGAATGGATTGGCTCCATGCTTAGAAAAAACATATTGATTAAGTTACATGCACATGGTTAGAAGTTCAGGCAATAAAAGAAGTAGTCCAGTGAAAATAATTCTCCTTCTGTGTCTTACCTCCAGTCTCTTAGTCAATCGGTCCCTTATCCAACAGGCAAGTACCGTGTCTGGTTTGTAATGTACCTTTCAAGATGTTACACATGCACATTTATTTTACATCAATGAAAGTATATTATAAACTCTGCTCTACACCTTTTTTTGTGTATTTCAATATATCTTATATCTTGAATATCATTTCAAATCAGTACATAGAGATCTTCCTTATTATTTTAACAGCAGCATTGCATTCTATTAAAATGTAGCACTGTAATTTATTTAACCTGCCCTTTATGGATGGATTGTTACGTTATTTTCAGTCTTTTGCTACTGCAAACAATTTCGAAAAGAATATATTTTTATGTCTGTCTCTATATGGTGCATGAATATATTGGTAGGATGATTCTTAGAAGCAAAATGACTGGGTCAAGTGGATTTGAGTATTGCTCATTTTGATAGATATTGCCAAAATTACCCTCCAGAGAGATTGTACCACATTTATATTCTCACCAGAAAGATATATTGCTGATTTTCCTCAAACCCTCACACACCATGTATTGGGGCCTTTAAAAAATTGAGGTATAATTTACAAACAGTAAGATGCACGGGCCTTATGTGTACAGTTCAGTAGGTTTTGACAAATGTATACCCTCTGTAACCCCACCCCAATCAAGAGAGAGAACACTTCCATCACTTTAGAAGTTTTTCTCTTGCTCTTTTCCAGTCAATTTCAACCCTGAGATGCTGCCACTGTTTTGATATTTATCACTGTAGATTAGCTTTCCTTATTTTTGAACTTCAAATAAATGGAATCATACACTCTACTTTCTTGTCTCTGATTTCTTTTGCTTGACATCAGGTCTGTGAGATTCATACATGTCACTATCAGCTCTTTGTTTCTTTTTATTGTCGAACGGTAGTCCATTGCATGACTGTACCAATATGTGTTTATCAGTTCTCCTCTTGGACATTTGAACTGTTTTAAATTTTGGGCTATTATTAATAAAGATTTCAGTTCCATTCTTGAGAAAATCTTTGTGTGAGCATGCTTTCATTTCTCTTGTGTAAACATCTGGGAGTAGAATTGCTGGGTTAGACAGTAGGTGTATATTTAACTGCCTAAGAGACTGCAAACTGTTTTCCAAAATGCTTCTAGTATTTTACACTTCCCAAAACAATGTAGGAGAACTTTGATTGCTCCACATGCTCACTAAGGTTTTATTTAAATTTTGGTCATTTGGTTGGGTGTGAAATTTAATCTCATTATTTTAGTGAGCATTTAATGTGTTTCCATGAGTTTTAAAGTGTACTTTCCTGAAGACTAATGACGTTGAGTACCTTTCCATTTTGGTAAACTATCTGCTCAAGGCTTTTGCCCATTTTTATTGAGTTGTCTTTGCTTATTGATTTGTAGGCCTCCTTTATATATTCTGATACCAGTGTTTTGCCAAATATATGTTATCTCCCAGTCTATTTAATCTTGCCTGTTTTCTTAATGGTGTCATTTGATAAGCAGAAGTTGTTAATTTTTATGAATTTTAATTTATTTTATTTTATGGTGAGTGCTTTTCCTGACTTAAGAAACCTTTGACAAGGCTATGAAATTATCCTCTTACGTTTTCTCCCAAAGCTTTCTAGTTTTAGGTTTTAAATTCAGATTTTTGATGTATTTTAAATTCATTTTTATATATGATGTGAGGTAGAGGTCAAGATTTGTTTTTTTCCCATATTATCATTCAGTCGTGCTAATGTTATTTGTTGAAAACATGTTTCTAACCCCAGTGGAATTGCCTGAGCATCTTGGCAAAAAAAAAATTGTCCATATAAGTGTGGGTCTTTTTCTGGATTCTCTCTTCTGTTGCAATGATCATTTTGTGAATGCCACAACTCTTGATTGTGAATTTTAAAATCAGGTTGTGGGAATCACCAACTTTGTTCTTTTTCAAGACTGTTTTGACTATTCTAGATCTTTCAGATATCAAAATAAATGTAAAAATCAGCTGTCACTTCTTACGAAAAGCGTTGCTGAGATTTTGTTTGAGGTCCATGCTGGGAGAGTAGTGAACTCTTCTTTCTATAGCATTCCCTGGTTAAAAGCTTACTTGCTTCCGGGACATGCAGTCCCAGGTTCCAATATATCTTTGTCCTTTTCTACTTGAGCAAATATTGGTAAATACCCTGCGGCTTATTTAATATATCATTAGCCTAGATAAGACCCAGACTTCTAGAAAACTCCATTTTTTCATTTATGAAATGGGGGTGGTTCTATTGGGGTTTAGACAGGAAACAGAAATCACACTGGGTAATTAGAAGAGGGGATGTAATGTAAGGAATTGGTTAAGCAGATGTTAGAGAACTGGAAGAGGAAAAAGGAGGGGATGAGACATCCTAGAAATTAGAAATGCAGGAAGCAGCAACTACCCCTAGTACTAGGGAACAAAAGGGAAGGGGTTATATAACTTAGGTATTCATAGGATGGTCCCTTGTGAGTGCTTAGACTTCGAAGGGAGGTGCTCAGAGATGGTGCCTGAGTCTTTGGAGATACAGGTGTCTGGTCTTTATACCACTGGGACACTATGTGGCTGGTGCTGGTTGTGCCCAAAAAAGCTGAAAACTAGAGTCCTGGCCGCCCTCTAGTGTTGTAGAGACCCTGATCAAAGGAGAGATTCCTTTCTCCCCTCCTACTGCTTTGTCTTTTCAGCACCTCTGCTACTCACTGGCACAGCCCATCAGGAAGCCAGGCTGCAGAAATTCTGGGAAATGTACTGTGCAGATACACAGTCCATGATTGGTGTAGCAGAGACTGGTGAATGGCAGCTCACAGGCCAAATCTGGCCCACTGCCTGTTTTCGCGTGGCTCACCCTTTTGCGAGTGGTGTTTACAATTTTAAACGGTAAAAAAAAAATCAAAAGAATAATATTTTATGACACGTGAAAATGATATGAAATTCAAATTTCAGTGTTTGTAAATTTGAGCTGTATTCATTTGTTTATATGTTGTCTCTTGTTGATTTTGTGGTACAATGGCAGAGTTGACCAGTTGCAACGCAGACCCTAAGGCCCACAGAACCTAAAATATTTATCTGGTCCTTTACCAAAAAAGTTTTCTGACCCCTGGAGAGTGTTTTGGGGATGGAAAGACAAAAGGTAAATTATCAGCACAAGGGATAATAATGCCTCCACGCAGGACTAATATGAGGAATGAATGAGTTAATGTGTATGAAGTGCTTATTTTAGATTTTATAACAAGCACATTAAACCATTACTAGCCCCTGCTGTGTTTCAGACACCAGGCTAGAATTTTGGATCCCAGAGATGAATAAGGCATAGCTATGACCTCAAGGAGATCTCAGCTTGATAGTTGTAACAGATAGGCAAGAAAGAAAGGCAAAAAATAATGATTAAATACATTATTGATACCCTACTATGTGTGAGCCTCTGCTGTGTAGGCTTCAGGAGAGGAAAGACCAGAGAGAATCTTCCAGCATTCCACGTAGTAGGACTGAGATGTGGTTCCGTCATGCCATGCACTCTTCAATATATTGTGAGTGCAATTATTTGCCTGGGACTCGTTCTTTCTCACCAAACTAAGAAGCCATCTGCACATCTCCAGCGCTTGGTCAATATGTAGCTGACAGTAGCCATTGATACATGTTTGTTAGATGATTGAATGAACAAAATGGGATTAAGCAATCCCATTTGCCTAATTTAGTCTTCAAATGGAGAAACCGAGTTTCGAAGAGTTTATGCAACTTGTCCAGGGAGCAGAGGTCAGGGTTTCTACCTCTTCAGAGGCAGAGAGAGTTTCAGTCCATTGCCAGTTTTTATGGCTCCTGAGGATTTTATTTTATTTTATTGTTTTAATAAATAAATGTTCCAGAGTGGGGTTACCAAAATTGTTGTGTGTTTTAATTGTTTATACTTAATGAGGTAATGTTTTTAATGTGCAAAAAACCCATAGTGAAATGTACTTACGCTGTTCACAAGACAATTATAGGATTTATTTTTAAAAGTTATATGCTTGAAGTGTTAACGATTTGTGGTCTGGTGTAGTGCACTTTTAAAGCTGCAGAACGAGTGATTTCTTCTCACAATCCTGCAGCTTATCCCTGTGGTCATACGTGTAACCTCATTTGGAGATGACACCAATGTCTAAATTGGAAACTATTTGAAATTGTGGAGCCAGGCCATCCAGCATCCCTGCCCCAGACTAAAAAATCTGCTGCACTGGTTGTTAGGGTCCATATTTGACTTGTCCAAGCCAGGACAAGACTTATGACTCTGGGCTTCATGCTCTTCTTACCCTCCATTGAAGGCTTGGATAGTTTCCAAGGGGTGTGCTTGTCATCCTGTAGTGTCATTGCTGGCCTCTATGCTTCCTGTTCAAATTAGAAAAAGATGCCTTCTGAGTGGATGAATTAGAAAATGGTGCCCCAAATGGTTGGATAGAATAGAAAAAGTCATGTTCTCTGGATGAATGGGTTACAGAAAAAAAATGTCTTTCTCAGGGCAGATAATAATCCCATTCTGAGGAGCATGGCTTGGTGGACGGAGGTCAGGCTAGCTTTTCAGACCCCACTTACCACTAAAACTGGGAGTCTTGTGCAGTAGACAACTTACCCAACCTTATGGGGCATCTTTCCCCTGCCTCCTTACTTGCAACCATAAGCCTCTATTCTCAATTCCTCCATCTTCTCCAAAACATCCCTTGGGGCACAGCTGAGTCGGGGAGATGAGAATTTACAGCTTGATGTTTGATAAAGACCCCATAGTGAAAGAGATCCTAAATCTTTCTGCAGTTGGGCAGCACACTAATCACTCCCCATTCCTGGGGCTGGCGGCTGGCATTACTCTAAGTAGCTGGCTGTTGTGGCCTTGCATACATATTCCTGTTGTCAGCATTAATAAGGTACAATTGCCTGGGGGCCTGTTACCCACCAATTAAACTTTGGATTTTATTGTGCAACCTTGAGGATGCTTTATGGTATCAGAAGCGTTTGGCAGTTAAATACGACTAATACTCATCGCTCCCACTTGGACGCTTCACATCCTGCTCCATTCACAGTGTGATTAAGGAATTAATTGATTTGGATGAGATTGGCACATGCTCTTGACAATAAAATGACGACTCCTTCATTAAGCCATGGCTGCAGTGGGCTTGCTGCTACACTCAAGGCTGGTTAGTAGTGGCTCACCACCGGGCATTTGGGAGTGGGCCTAGAGTAGAGCAATGCTTGGCTCTGGCCTGAAAAATCTGTAGACCCTAGAAGATGCTTTGGCGCCCAGCCCTCCCTCCTTCAAAATGCTTCCTTTCCTTTCTTCCTCTCTCTCCCTTCCTTTATTCTCCCTTCTTCCTTAATTTATTTCTTTCCTTTTCTAATTTTCTGCTTATATTCTCCTTCTCTCTCTCCCTTCTTTCCATGCTTTCATCCATCCTTTTCCCATGTCAGTTTCTTTCCTTTCCCTTCTTATTTTATTCTACCCCTTTTACCTCTCTCTTCTTCCTTCATGCCTTCCTTCCTCCCTCTCCTTCCATATGAGTTTAAATTCCTGATCTGTCATTTACATATCATCCACAGCTTTGCCCTAACCTCCCAGGAAACCCTTATCTCACATGACTGCCCTGTCAATCTGATCTGCTCTTCTGGTTGAGCTTCTTTGGTTTTTTGAAACAAAGGCCCACTCACGCTTGTTCACGTAAGGGGGTTATTGAAAAAAACACACACCAAGAGTTGTGAGGAGACAAGAATCTCACAAATCTAGAGCAGATCCTATAGCAGAATGGGCATTGGCTAGAAGTTTTGAATTCCGGGTACCTGTAGGTTGTGGCTAAAATATTGGATACCATTTACTGAGTGTTTCCTATGTTCCAGGTTCTGTGCTATGTGCACTATATATCACTGAAGCTAATGAGGGAAATGGAGGCTCCAAGAGGTTGGATGACTTGCCCTATGGAACCCAGCAAGTAAATGACAGATCAGGAATTTAAACTCTGACAGCCTTCCTCTAGACTCCACATGATAACTGGTAGTCATCAGTCGATATTCTATTGAGCATATTGACATTCCTGTAACTTGCATAGAAAGGTTCTGTATATGGATAGTCAAGTGCAGCAAAGACAAGTGATATCAGAGAGGTAGCAAAGGAAAGTTTGTTAGTACTTATAGGTTCTAGAACAGGGAGCAGCGGCATGCCTCCCAGGAAAATACATCAGGAATGTGGGCTCAACAAAGCAAGAGGTGCCTAGTGGACCTGGAATGGTGCCATCATAGTCTTATAGGGGTAGGGTTGTTGTGCTTGGTCAAGCAAGTGTGGAGATTGGGGGTTTTGTATTTTACTTTAATGGGGGGACAAACCTAGGTAAGGTGTCAGAGGAGAGGGAGAAGCTATTATCTTATATAGGCAGGTATCAGGGTGGTCACTGAGAGACCTGACCAAAGTGTCTAAGATGCTGAGGTATCATGTCAATGCAAAGCCTGGGGCTGGCGGCTGGCATTACTCTAAGTAGCTGGCTGTTGTGGCCTTGCATACATATTCCTGTTGTCAGCATTAATAAGGTACAATTGCCTGGGGGCCTGTTACTACCGACCTTAGAGATGCTGAAGCATCATGATGGTGTGAAAAAGCCCCTACGTTATTTTAACTCACTATATCACTCATCTACGCTCAGCCTCATTGGCCCCTGCTCAACCTCATTACCTTTCAGATCTTCTCCTAGGCTAGTTTGCCAACAGTCAAACTAACTTAACTCACCAAGGGAATGTGTGTGAATTTTAGGCCGATGTGGTTAGGAAATGGATGTGTCTTTTCCTCTCTCTTTCCTCTTTTCCCTGGATATAGAGGAGGAAGTTTGATGCCCTAGGGGCTTGTAAAGAGACAAAATGGAAGAAGTTTGAGTCCCTAAGTCATTACAAACTAGTATCACCTGCACTGAACAATTGCATGAGCAAGAGCATTAAGGCTCTGAAAGTTTGGGCTTGTTACAGCAACTAATATTACCTGAACAAATCTAGTCAGCACACACTGCATTAAAAGACAGTCTCCCAGGCCAGGGGTCTCAAGCCATTCAAGTCAAGGATCTCCTGCGGATCAGACAAGGACACTAGTGATAACCATGACGTAATTGAGCTTCACATTCCAGCCTTCGCATATATCTTCTCTTTCGAGTGTCACTTTAAACAAAAGAAGGAGACAGTAATGATGGAAATGCAGTTTCTCTCCTCTGAAGAAGAGTCACCTTTAGGTGGCTTAAGGGAAATGGTCTGATATTCCTTTTCTTTCCTAGTTAGTGGACTGAGATTAATAACCATTACATTTAAAAGTTAGGCCATCCCATGTCATTCCTCTGCTCAAA
The DNA here is from genome assembly GCA_004026745.1 of Myrmecophaga tridactyla. NCBI lineage: Eukaryota > Metazoa > Chordata > Mammalia > Pilosa > Myrmecophagidae > Myrmecophaga > Myrmecophaga tridactyla. The sequence goes on along the minus strand of PVIY010009789.1, from coordinate 28,008 downwards.
ACCAATGGCTTCTTGGCTCACTCCTGCTAAAGGTCAAAGTCCTTACTATAAAAATGTAATGTGCCTCATCCTCCTGCCCTGCTCTTATCTCCCATTATCTCCTTGTTCACTACACAGGCTCCTGCTTCGGGGACTTTGCACATGTTTCCGCTGCTCAGCCATCGACGTGGCTTTCTCTCACTTCCTTTAAATCTTCTTGGTATCATCTTCTGAACCATCCCTGCCAACTCTACTTGGAATGACACCTCCTACTCCACCTTACTAACCACCTTCTAATATGTCATAAAGCTTGTTTATTTGGTACTCAATGTCTCTTCACTAGATTGTGATTTTTATTAGGAAGGGATTTTGGATTTTTGTTTGCTGCTTCAGACCAGATCCTGGAACAGAGTTTAGCACATCACAGGCACTTAATAAATACATGTTGTTTAATGACACTGTTTTCTATGAGATGACATATGGTGGCATTGTGGATGACCGAGTTAGTGAATAAATTAATGAACTGATGGATGGTGTGGTAGCTTGGAATTATGTAGCTAGAAAGACATGTTTTTAATCTTAATCCATTCCTGTGGATATGAACCTATTGTAAATAGGACCCTTGGATGAGTTACTTTAGATACGTCTTAATCCTGTTACTGGAGGCCTGACAGAGAGGGTCACAGAGAAAGAAAGACATGGTGGAAGAAATCAGAAGGCTACTAAACCCAGAGGAGAAAGGAAAAGATATTGATTGCCATGTGCATTGCCAAGTCACAGAAAAGCCAATGACCAAGATTTGTCAGCAGCCAGCCCCCAAATGCCACTGTTTTCAGGGAGTATACCCTCACTGATACCTTGATTTTGTACTTCTTTTAGTCTCAACACCAAGAGTTTATAAATACCTATTGTTTAAGACAACCCATTGTATGGTATTCATTTTAGCAGCCAGGTGGTTAATATAGATGAATAGGTGTATGAATAGAAGAATGGATGGGCAGGGGACCAGCTAACCTATTAATTATCTCTTAGTGAAGTTTTGGGCTTGCCCCCATACCACCCCTTGCACATGACTCATGACAAAAGGTTGCAAAATAATTGGGTGACATTGTTTTTTTTAATGATTAGGTGGCAAATATTTTTTAAAAACCATGTATTTCTGACTTCTCTAGAACAATCACTACTTTATCCTTCATTTTTACCCAGTTTGAGTTGAATAGCAGCTACTTATCTTCATAGGACCCAAGTTCTCCAGAATCCCATAATCAAATTCCAGCAGGGTTCATCTAGTTATTTTTCTTACTTGAGTGCTAGAGGCGTTTGAGTTTATAATTCTTGCTTTAGATTTTCTTATTCTCCCAGCTTTCCTCTCCTCAACTTTGTCTGGGTTTATGGTTTTATATTTCATCTCAGGGTTGACTCCTAGCCCCAAACCACATCACAACAGATGTAAGATACCATCTCTCTCTCTGGTCCGTATCTGGTGTCTTTGATCTTCCTTAGTAAACTGGTCAGATTGTGCACCTTTGGATTCATTTAAACTGGCCTAGATGACTTGGCATATTTGAGGGTTCAGGGTATCAAAAATGTTCCTTGCCATTTACCTCTTGCTGCCTCTCTCCTGAGCTGGATCCTGGGGTGATGGATGGGGCAACAAAGACACATCGAGTCCCCCTATGAACATAATGATCTGCCTGACCTTTTGCTCTTGCCACCCTCTAACCTGCACAGCTGCAGCCACTTAGCCCCCAGCGGCAGTGTCTGCCCTGCTGTGATTCAGGTCTCAATGTAGGCCTTGCTCAAAGAATTATTAGGAGTTCTTGGCAAAGAGCTCTGGTCCCACATGGATAATCCCAGCAGGACTGCACCATAGCACAGAGACCGCTGGTTACTCTGAAATCAGTGCCTTCTCTTAGATGCACTTTTCTGGAACAACCACTCACAGCATCTTGCTAGAGCCTGATGAAAACAAAAGCAAACAAAAACAAGGAGTGATAAATGAGGCAGGCGGCTCATCTTCTCCAGCTGGAGGGAAGGAGCATGATACCCCCGTGGACTCGGATAGAAAGGGATTGAAATAGCCAGACAGGCTGTTCCTCTCCTTTCCCATTACATAAACCAGGAATTAAAGTTTCTGATTGAGTAATGGTAGCTTAACATAAGGTAATATTATGAAAGGGCTAGAGAGGGGATTTAATCATTGCCTTGGAGTGCCAGCATTTGAAAGTCCAAAGAACAATCATCAATCCCTTTTTCCTCCACTTTGTTTCACTCCTTTTATTGGGAATCTTCATACACACATGGTAGAAACCCAAGTCCAAACAGGTAAGAGAAATGGCAAGGGAATTTACTACTCAGGTCCTGTGTATATACAGACCTGGCCTCAGGAGTGGCTTCAGCTGCTCACATAATGTTACAGAACTCAGTTTCTCCCTCTCCTCTCACTTTTGCTTCTTCTGAGTTGGGTCCATTTCCAGCATCTCTGCCTGCATGGTGGCAAAATGACTTGATCCTTACATCTTCCAAGTTCAAGTCCAGTGTAGAAGAGAGAGTATCTGCAATACCAAGCTGATGTGTGGAGTGTTAATCACAGAATGACAATATTTCAACATAACAGAGGTGCTGTTTGTGCTTTGTATTTTACTGCATTTTTATGGGAAGCAATATATTTTCTTCCTGTCCTCCCCTGATACTGTAACAATCTTTTAAAAATTAAATATGTAACAAAATAAAAAAAGAGAGTACTTCTTCTTGTCACTTAACATAAGGCCCAAATCCCATTCGGATTAACAATTGGCCCAACTTGGGGCATGTGCCAATTTCTGAACTAATGGTGTAATTAGGATTTGGTTGGGCTTACCAGCCAGCTTTGGGTCATATGTCTCTGCCTAGGAGTCACAGATGTGGTCCCACCCACAATGGATGGGGGGGACAGGAGTATTCTGGATAATTCCAAATGCTCATCACACTCCCATTCCTTGGATATGACTTTCACTCCATTTGTCCTCCCCTCCCACCCTTCACTGTTTTAGTTTGCTAATGCTGCCGAAATGCAGATACCATAAAATGGGTTGCTTTTACAGTACGCATCTATTAGTGTACAGTTCTGAGGCTGTGAAAGTGTGCAAATCAAGGCATCAAGGCAATCTAGCAATCCTAGATTCTTTTGTCACATGGCAAGGCACGTGGCAAGGCACGTGGCAGCATCTACTGGTCCTTCTCTCCTAGGTTTCATAGCTTTTAGCTTCTGGCTGCTTCATCTGTGGCTTTCTTTCTGAGCTTCTTTGTGTGTCTTTCTCTCTCAGGTTCTGTGTTCCTCTGTCTTTCAACCTCTTATAAAGGGCTCTAGTAAGAGGATTAAGACCCAGCTGGGGTATGCCTCAACTGAAATAACCTATTTAAAAGGTCCCACCCACAACAGGTCTATACCCACAAAAGTGGATTAGCTTTAAGAACATGATCTGCGGTACATACAGCTTCAAACCATCACACCCACCAAAATTTTTTTTCTCTTATTATAGACATTCAAATTCAATGTATAATTTTGATTTATTATTCTAATAAATTTCTCTGCAGAATTGGGCTCTGGCAACTCCCTCCCTTATTTTGATATTTCTTCCTCATTCTTTTAAAATTTCTTCCGTCTTTTACTAAATGCTCCTCTTTTACCACCCATTAAATATCTGCTGTTATTCCCCTGGAGTTCAGTCCTTAGCCCTTGTATCAATTAGAACATATTCATCTATGAATGACTGATTTCTTGAGTAACAATGTTTTAAATCATAAGGGTACTTATTGCTTCCTAAAATGATCTCTGATGGTCTTAGGATCTAGCTATTCCGTTAAAGAAACAGGCTGTTCTACTCCTCTGCCTTGAATCTTTACCTTGTTAGCTTTTCTTCTTCATGCTTATCAACCCCCTAGTAATAAAATTCTGTAGTACAGGCATCCTATCATGATCATAGCAGGAACAGTGAAAAGGAACAGCACAGGCACCTCTCTCCAGACTTCCACCCTTTGACTAGTACAGCAAAAGCCTCCAACAGCTGTCCTAGGCAACCTTTCATCTGAATAGCCAGAACAGGCTCACATGGCTATCTCTAGCTGAAAAGGAGTATGAGAAGGGGTTTGCGAGCCAAGAATGTCTGCCACTCCATATGCTCTCCCTGCACAGCCCTATCTATCCCTAAAGTTTTGACTGCCCTCTTGATGCTGATGCTTCTAAATTTCAGCTCAACTCTCTCTTTTGAGACCCAGATCTACGGAGTCATTTGAGGGTAGACATCGCTACATGATGTGTATCATGGGCACTATATCCTCTGTATGCTTGAAACTGAACTCCATATTCCACCTCCAGTATGGTCCACCTTCTATTTCTACCACCTCAGAGAATAACCACACCATTCCAGCCACTTGCACAAATACGAGCCTGGATATCATCACCTTGAGTCCTCCTTCTTCATCCCACTCTTGTTATGAGAGATTGAATCATTTTGCAGTTTTTCACCCCACCCCACACCCAGTATTAGAACTCTATATCCTTGCTCTTTGCCATGCCACTTTGCAGTTCCTTCCTATGATGGCAGGGTACATTGCACTACCCTATCAATCTTGGGCTTAACCATGTGGCTTATTTTGGTCAATGGAACAAGGGTGGAAGTTTTGGAGTGCCAGTTCCAAGCCAAGGTTGTAAGAGACTTTGTTTGCCTTTACTCATTCTCTTGCATTGGGGTGGTCTGCCACGAGAAGGGCATATCTCAGATTGTTGCAACCCTTTCAGTCTGGGCCCCAGAATAAACAAACCTGGAGAAGACCTCAGCTCGACTCCTGGGGATTGAATTATGTATCCCTCAAAAAGTGAGTTCAGGTCCCAACCCCTGGTCCTTTGTGTGTAAACCCACTTGTAAATAGGATCTTTGAATAATTCCATTAATTAAGGTGTGCCCAAATTGAATGAGGGTAGGCCTTAATCCAATATGGCTAAAATCCTTTTAAGCAAAATAATTGGACACAGAAGAAGAAGCCATGGGGAGCAGCCAGAAGCTAGAAGTCAGTGAATCCAGAAGAGAGATGAAAAGACATTGCCATGGGCATTTCCACGTGATAGAAAAGTCAAGCACCAACATTGCTGGTAGCCAGTCCCAGAATGCCACAACTTCTGGGAGAAACCATCATCTTGCTGACACCTCAATTTTGAACTTCTCCTAGCCTCAAAACCATGAGCCAATAAATTCCTGTTGTTTAAGTCAGCCCATTGTATAGTATTTGTTTTATTTTTTATTTATTTTACATGGGCAGGCACCGGGAATTGAACCGGGTCCTCTGGCATGGCAGGCAAGTATTCTTGCCTGCTGAGCCACTGTGGCCCGCCCTAGTATTTGTTTTAGCAGCTGGGAAATTAAGACACTAACTCACAGCCTGGAGCTAAGAGCAGCCAACCTGCAGCTTGAAGCAGAGATGCTCAGCCAAGCACCCAGAGCAGCTGAGCTGTGGTCAGCCTGCAGACCCATGAGCATGAGAATAGATACTTTTTACTGTAAGCCACTGAGGTTGAGCTGGTTTGTCATATGGTGTTATTGGGTCTGTCATACAGTATTATATACATATAGTGTATAATTCACTAATACACATGTGGCAATCCAAGAGCAGAAATACTTTTAATGTTCATGTTTCATTTAACTTCCTATCTCTCCTATTGATATATTTTATCTAACCATCAAGATCTAACTAAAATACTGTTTTCTCCTCTTTGCAGTCTTCCCTGTCCTTAGGATGTTCACTGTCTATCAGGAAAGACAGATATTGAATGAGTATCCAAATATGTGTTGAGTGTTTAAAGAAAAGGGAATAATGCATTGTTATGTAGCTTGAGCTTGTAGCAAGGAATCTACACCTGATTTGGGGCAGTGGTATGGAAGGGTTTCCTGAGAGACTTGCATTTAAGCAGAGATATGGAAGATAAACAGGAGGCAAAGATCTTCCAGGACCAAGGAAGAGTTTGCATGAAGACACCAAGACCCAGAATAGTGAGATATCAGGAAATGAAGAAGAGAATGAGAGATGAGGCCGCCAAAAGGCAGGACCACATCTGGTAGGGCCCGAGAATTTTAGGCTCTGTCCCAAGGGCAATGGGAAGGTTTTAAGCAGGGTGGAGACATGCTAGAGACTGGGTGGTAAAAGGCAGATCAGGCCCTTCCTCTGGGGACCTCGAGTAGTTATAGCTCTGTTATCACTTACGTTTCTGTGTTACAGTTATGTGTTTACTTGAGGCCCTTCTTTCTAAACTGTGAATTTCTCCAAAGAAGGACAAGGATAGCTCATCATCTCTGTAGTTCCAGGGCCCAGGAATGGGGCATGGAAGATGCAAGAGGAAGGAATTAATATTCAATAAGCTCAAGCTTTGATTCAGCACTAGGTTACGTATCTTGCATGCTTTGGGAGACAAGAAGGCAGAAATTTGAAGGAGATGGAAGGAAGGAGAGACAAAGGGAGGAAGAGGGTCTGGCATTCATTTTCAGATTTACCTCAAGGACAGGATAAAGTCTGCAGCCCAAAATGTTAGATTAGATTCAAACAAGAACTGTTCCATGCAGGATGAGGGATACTAAAAACTTAAGTGGAGGTTGAAGCCTGGGGTAGAATTTCCTTCTCTGAAATCATAAAGAAATAGAGTTGATTCTCTTGGGGACAAAGTGGTTCAAGGGTAATTGGGCTGAGAGGCAGGGGTCAGGCTGATAGTCCTTTCCCATCCTTTTCTAGTTGTGATTCACATGCCCTAAACAGAATTTCAGGCAAGCACTAGAGGGAATCACTTGGGGAAGGCTATCTAGACACATTTAAGGTGAATTGTGGACATCAGGAACCATCTGAAGCCCAAGCATACTTGGGGAAAATGACTTAACCTTATTTGTAAATGAAGTACAACTAGTTTGTTGGGTTGTTTGAGGGAGCTGCATGTCATGCATTTCATGTGCAATAAAGGACTGGAGTCTTTTCTTTATGTCCAGTGACTGTTCTTGTTAAGAGTAAGGGAGAGAGCAAGAGAGTGATAGAAAGTGTGTGAGATTGAGAGAGAAATTGAAAGAGAAAAAGTGTGTGTAAGAAACATTGAGAGAGAAATTGAGAGAAAGAGAAAAATTACAAGAGAGAGGGTGAGAGATTGAGAGAGGATGGAGAGAGAGGGGGAGAGAGATTAAAAGAGAGAAAGAAATATTGAGAGATTGAAAATGAGATAGCAAGTGTACTCAAGGATCATTTAAATTTTTCCGCTTTCCAGCAGGAGAAAATGTTTTTCACCTTCTATGCTGCTGTGCTGTGATACAGACTTTCAGAGATATTCATGTTGTGATTTATTCAATTCTTTTTCTCCATTGATTTTAATTAAGTTCCTGAGCTGTCTCCAAGCCTGGGGAATGGGAACAATACGTGAAACACTGAGAGCCAAATGCTTTTCTTTTGCAATTGAGTTTTCCCGAGTTGTTAAAGTGCTTCGTGGGAGAGAATGAAAGTGGAATGCAGAGGCTGAGGCATTTCCTCTGCTCCATCAGTCCCCAAATAATAAACATAAAAATTAAAATCTGGTTAAGAAAATCCAGAAGTCATTACATCTTGGCAGCTGATGGGGACTTTGATCATATCTTTTATGCAATTTCACAGTTTCTGGGGGAATTCATTGAGCAGGCATTGATCATGTTCATGCTAGAAGGATCGTTTTCTCCCAGAAGATGCAGCATAGAGAGCACGAAACCTGCCCCCTCCGAAACCAATTTCATCTTTTTATCTAAGTTTATGTCATGCTTTTTAAGGGAAATGCCATGATGGCTTCTGGAGCAGCCGCTGGGACTCCCATCGGCCCCCACTGCACCCTCCCAGACATTTGGATGGTTGTCATGGTCCCAATGCCCATCTCTGTCCTTTGTCAGAGAGGAGGGCACCCAGCAATGTCTAACAGCCAGAAGTTTGACCAGTAGCCTATGCAGTCCTTGTAGAAGTGTGGGGCTGAAAATGCAAATACGTACAGGGTGACCTGGGACCAAATGAGAGAAATGGCCCAGTTGGGGACCTTAGCAAAATATTGAACACAAGTCAGGTCTAAAGTGGACTGCCCTAGACAACGTTTTCTACATGGGAAATTCTTTGAATTTGTCAGAGAAGCCAAAAACTGGCATCATTTTAGTAATAAATATTGGCAACCAATTCAAGGAATTTAAAGTACTCGGGTCCAACAAAATAAATGTGAGGGCTGATTTTCAGTGCTGGGCCACCAGTTTGCAATATCTGACATGTTGGTTAAGAGTACAAATTATGGGTTAATATCTGGCACTACACTTGCTTGCTGTGTGATCTTGGCAACTATTTTAATTTCTATGCCTCTCAATTTATATTAATAATATGTATAGCATGGGGTACACACAACGTGAAGAGTCTGTTGCATGTAGTCTAGCCAATAGGTGCTACAGCCATCGATACTGTCATTGTCACTGCCATCATTATCACCCATCCTCATGACCACCGAGGTTAAAGCCCAGTTCTCCCCATGGTTCCAACTGGGACACCAGAGGATCCCATTTGTATCTGTTGTGTAACTTCTTATTGTCCCATCCTTTATTTCAGATGGAGGTGAAGCTACTACATTCACCACTGTTGTTTTAATTAAGATATTTGTCATTGACCCCGTGTGAAGAGAATTTGGAAACCTGAGCTAAAAATCCCCAAAGGGAAAAGAGGCAAGTCCATTACCCATGAGCTGCACTGAGCCTGAAAATGTGCATGGCCTGGGTGGATGATAGATTCTGAGAAAACACCTGAAGCCATCTCTCCACAGAGCTTAATGACCTCAACTCATTTAGTGTTCGAAATATTTCAGCACCTCTTAGAATACCAATGGCACAGTGGAAGCCATCACACAGCAGATGGTCGAAGCCAGTGAGCACTCTGGACAAAGTTCTGGCTTTCCTTAAGCCCCTGGGTTGAATGAGGCTGAAGCAAGGCAGAGAGGGGCAGTGTCTGAAGTCGTCTTGCTCCCAACCCAGAACCTGGAGCCCCAGAGGTCTTTATCAAAGCTTTCCCAGTCAAGTGACCCTGCTTTCCCAGACTCTGGGATCTGGAAGGCAGAGTGGGGAGAAGATGAACAGGGCCTGCCTGGAACTCAGGCAGAGTGGAGTTGCCTGAGGATTTGTTCCAGAGACCACCCCTCAGGCCATATGTCATGTTATTATTTCCTCTGCTGTCCAAAGGGAAATAGTAACACAAGCGGGAACATTACAAAGGGGTTGGGATTTTACTGAGTTCGTAGCTCTCATCCCTCTTCTGTGCTCTCTGAGTTCTACTCTGGGATGCTGCTGGATGGAGGCACGTGTCACCTGCACCCTCCTTCTTCCTGATTTTTCTTAGGTCAAGGGGCAGTGGCAGACTACTGCCTGCCCCCAAGCCTTCACCCTCGTCTTCCTGAAAAACTAAGGCCAGCCCAGGCAGTTTCCATTTCTCCCTTGCAGCTTAGTATGGCTCCTGAATTGGAATGGAATATGAGTGGGAATAAGGAGAGCAATTTCCTCCTGTCTTGCTCCCAAAGAAATCCCTCGTCTTGAAATTCCCTCCGTCCTTCTTTCTCTGGGGTTGTAATGCAGACATGGCAGCAACCCAGGTCTAACCACGTAGTTGAGGGGATGCCAAGGTCACTCAATACAAAGAACCCAGGTCCTTGAAGAAAATTTATGGAGTAGGGTCTTCCCACCAATCCAGATGGTTCATCCTGAGACGACCATGTGAATGCAAAATAAACTTCTGTCTTCTTTAAGCTTTTTTGATGATACTTTGATGCTGATATATTAAGTTAGTCTTTACTATAACTCAGAGGTTCTCAAAATGTGGTCCTCTAATCGGCAGCAGCAGCAGCATCACCTGGGAATGTGTCAGAAATTACAAATTCTACTGCATTAGAAACTTTGGGCATGGGCTCCAGAAATCTATTTTAGATCTGGGAAAATTCTGAATTTCCACACAATTGTAAGAAAGAATACCGAGAGATCCTTTGTACACTTGGCACTGCTCTCCCCAGCGGTAACATTTAGCAAAATTATAGAAAAATATCACAATCAGGACATTGACTATAATTCAATCCACTGATTTTATTTGCATTTCCCCACTTTTGTTTGCACTTATTTGTGTCTCTGTAAGTGTGTGTTGTATATACTAATTTCTATACAATTTTATGTAGAAACCTGTGTGTTTCTATATCCACCACCATAGTCAAGATATTGAACAGTTTCAACACTAGAGGACACCTTGTGTTATTCTTTCATAATCACACCTGCCTCTCCCACCCCAGTAGTCTGCCGATCTGCTTGTGCATGTGTGTGTTTTTTCTCATTTGACAAGTTGTAGGTTTATAGACGATCCATGTCTAAAATATGGAATTCCTGTGTTACTCCCCACCCCAGTATTAACACCTTGCATTAGTGTGGTACATTTGTTACAATGGGTGAAAGAATGTTATTATAATTATATTATTAACTATAGTCCATGGTTTACACTGGAGTTCACATTCTGAATGCTATGGTTTGAAATACAGGGATACCTTGTCCTAGGAAAAATTGCCGTGGCCAGGTTTTTGGCACTAGCACTGTGCCAGGCACTGAGCTATGCATTTTGTTTGCACTGTTGAATAATAACAGCAATCTTATGAGCTGGGTACTACTATTATTCCCCACCACAGTATTAACTGAGAGTGTACTACAAGGTGGGGGTGGAATGGCAAAGAAGGTAGACATGGGGCTCAGAGTACTAAAAGGAATATTAGAAGTAACTTGCTCTGCATTGAAGAGCTAGTGCAAGGCAAGGTCAGGATTTGAACCCAGGACTGTCTAACTCCAGAAATCAGGCTCTTAACCACTAGTCTACACTGACTGCCCAAGATGGAAGCGAAATAGGAGTTTATTCAGGAGCTTCCTGCTCAAGTGGATGGTTTCATGTCTGAGACCCACCTGGAGTGTGCCCTCTCCAGGGTCTTGCTGCCCCACATTCACTACTCTTGTTTTAATTAAGATGTTTGTCATTGACCCCCGGGTGAAGAGAATTTGGAAACCTGAACTAAAAATCCCCAAAGGGAAAAGAGGCAAGTCCATTACCCATGTGCTGCACTGAGCCTGAAAATGTGCATGGCCTGGGTGGGTGATAGATTGTGAGAAAACACCTGAAGCCATCTCTCCACAGAGTTTAATGACCTCAACTCATTTAGTGTTCGAAATATTTCAGCACCTCTTAGAATACCAATGGCACAGTGGAAGCCATCACACAGCAGATGGTTGAAGCCAGTGAGCACTCTGGACAAAGTTCTGGCTTTCCTTAAACCCCTGGGTTGAACGAGGCTGAAGGGAGGCAGAGCCCCTTTGAGCATTTCCCCTTTGAGCATTTCTTCACTATTCCTAATCAAATTTTAACCCCATGAGGGTGCCATACTCCATACTGACTGATAAATGGTCGAACTCACAGAGGGGACTCAAGGAAGACTTAAATCACAGGGCACTAACGCTTAAACACCAGTTTAGAAAATTTTCAAGCTGTACCATTCTTTCTACAGAAGGGGATAATGAGACCCAGGGAGGGGAAAGTTTTCTAATTCTGGGGTGGAAACTGGGGTTTGGTTAAGGGGGCTGAAGCTCAGAAGTATAGACTCCAGCTGGTAGAGGCCTGGTGAGTGCAGGGCCCTGGAGTGTGTGTGTGTAGGGGCGATCTGGATTTCAGGGAGATAAATGAAACCATAGTGGCCAGCACTGGTCCTTAGACCCCAGTTGGAGTGCTCTGGTTTAATTCCACACTCTAAAGAGGCGGCGCTGGGATTGAATCATCAAGATACTCTCAGACATGGACAGGTTAAATCTTGGGTAATTTAAACCTTTAGGAAGACCCTAAAATTTTGACTTTGAGAATGTGTGTCAGTGTCTGAGGAAGCCATTGGCTGTGTATTTCAGCCTGTGAGGAGGGGGCTGTGGACCTGCAATGGGGACAGGAAGGTCAGCTCTGCAGAGGGGTGGAAGGAACCCATGCATCTTGCATCCTCTCTCGTTGGCTGAGTGCCTCCCATGAGCCAGCGTTGTGCAAAGCCATTGACACACACTGTCTTGGTGACCCTCGTTTGACTGTCACAACAATTTTCAGAGACGGAAGTGCTTATCATTCCCAGTTTACCTTTTGGGGAAATGAAATAGGAGGCCGAAGTGTCTGAGCCAAACTTTGAATTTGTTAGCTTGGGTCCTATCCACTCTTCCATGCTACCCCTAAGGAGCAGAAACTGAAGACTATTCTTCTGTCCACTTTAGAAGTCAAATCAGTGAGTTCTTAGATCCGGAGTGGGGTCATTTCCTGCAGATAAACCCCGATTGCACATTTGACAGATCCTTGGAATTTCCCGGGGGACAGAATTGCCTTGATTTCCTACCTGCTCTTGCCTCTACTCTAAATGGATAGCCTTTCCAAACATCTCACTCAAACTTTCCCAGAGAAGTATTGCAACACCCTGTCTCTATCCCCATGTAATAGGTAAGCTAACTGGGCCCAGAGAGGGCAAGTAGCCTATCTAAGCTTACACAGCTTGGCAGCACCACAGTCCGGATTTGAACCTGGCCCTGCAAAACTTTGGAGCAGAGCACTCTCTCCCTGCTGCCACATTGCTTCTCTCCTTATTAGAAACACAATGTAATTAAGTGCTCTGGGCTTCACATAATTCAAAATACACTTGACACCACAATCTACCCAAGGCACCATCCATAATGGAGCAATGACAGGGAAACTGCCCTCGTGACAGGTGTGCGATCCTATCAGTCTGGTTCCGTCGTCACCATTACGCTCCCTGTATCTCTATTATCTCCCCCATAAGACATATTTACAGCAATATTAAAAGGGAGATGAAGGGATATATTATCTTCCTTATGTACAATATATATTACATGCCCATACTCTGTCACAACCCAGACGATGCCAGGACAGGGCAGGCTGCAGCTTGGTGATAGGAGGAAAGCCGTTCTGTTAGTTACAAAGGGGAAGAGCCACCATCCCACTCATCTGTATGACACTCAACAGTTTATAATGCACCATCTCCCACCTTTGCTCATCTCAGCCTTATAAAGCTCTCTGTGAAGTGGGCAAATCTGAGAACTAATTAAGAGGCAAAACCATTAAAACATGATGATGGATTGAATTTTGGGGCAGGTATCACCAATCAATGCCTTGCCCACTACCATTAAAGTGCCTTCTACCTGTTTTAACACATTTAGTTCTTGAAACAACCCTGTGGGATTGATATTATTATCATCTCCATTTATAGAGGAGGCCCAGAAAGGTTAAGTTACTTGCTCAGAGTCACACAGCCAGTGAGGCCCTGGACAGGGATTTGAACAAAGGATGTATATTGCCTTCTTGTGAGACAAAGGGACTTGATGTGGCTTGGAAGTGGAAGGAAGCTTTATCAGGGAAGGACACATGGCAGGATATTTAAGGAACTCTAAGATGTAGAGGAAGAAGAGAGAATATTCCAATCAGAGGGAACAGCTTTTGCAAAAAGCCATGTGGCAAGAGGCTGTGGGGCCCAGTCAGAAAACCCATTGAAGTTGGATGTGATGTGAGGGGTGGGCCAGAGAGCTGGGGTGGAGGTGAAGCTGGAGAGTTCAGCCAGAGCCAGACACAGCAGGTTTTTGTGGGCTGCAGAATGGGTTTCTGTGGCCAGTAGTTTCTGAGCAGGCTGCTGGCATGATCTGATCTAGAGTTTAAAAGGCCCACTCTGGCTGCTGCATGGAGAGAAGGCTGAGGGGGGGCTAGAGGAGAGGAGATGGAAGGGACATGGGAAGAAGCAACTGCATTAGTGAGAGACGAGGCTGCCATCAGTAGAAACAGTAAGTGGGCAGATATGAGAACTAATTAAGAGGCAAAACCATTAAGGCGTGGTGATGGATTGAATGTTGGGGCAGGGTGATAGGGTAATGCCTTGCCCACTACCATGTACTTGCCTTTCTCATAAATTAACTCAAAAGGCTGTTTGTGGACAGCCCTGCGGACTGATGGAAGAGCTGCTACCGGCCCTACACATTCACCTGTCCCTCCATCCCTCCTTGAACCCCAAAACCCCACGCATCCTAGCCTCTGCTCAGGGTCCCAGCTGCAAAGCACAGGAGTGAAAATGATGCCGCTTTGCTCTGCCGACAGCCTTCTGTGTTCGCAGATGCCTTTAACTCACAGATAATTAATGTCACCGCTGTCACCGCACCCTGGCTAATCACAGCGCGTGGGGGAAGGCACACTGGTCGATGAGCAGCCCTGGGATCTGTCAGGCCCAGGAAAGGGCGCATCACCTGCCAAGTCATGGTGGAGGGCCGTGAATTTTAGCACATGCCTGTCCGCTGTGGAGGTGCCGACAGCCTCCGTCCCATGGGAGGCAGACCCTCGGCAATGTCTGGGAACCCAGGCTGGACAGAAGGCGGATTAAGAAGTGGCCTTGCTCCTGGCAGGGGTGGACACAACCCCCCACCCCTTCCCATGAGCCAGCTACCACAGCCCCTCCCCCCTACTCCCCGGGTCCTATTTCAGACTCAGTAGCTGTGCTCAAAATTCAGATAATTAAGTGTGTTTGCACGATACTGAAGTACTTTCTGCTGCCGCAGTGAAACACCTGTAACTCCCAAACATTTCAGCCTTTATAATCGCTCTTTGCCTTGGTCTGTGAAGTTCCTTCTGCTGGTCCAGGCTCTTCATCCCCAATTTCCCCTCCAGGGACCCCTGCTACCTGCTACCCATATCTGCTGTCACATGATCCATGAGGTGAGCTGCTCAGCTTTTGGAAGAGCTGGCATCTGCTTTCTGCATTCCAACAGCACTTTTCACACACCTCCAGGGCATTCATTCATTCATTTAGCACATCCTCTCTGAGCTCCAGTGCTTACTTCTGGCAAGGGAAAACGGTGATTACCAAAGCAAACATGGTCACCCCTGGCAAGGCAGCATTGAATAAAGAGCGAAGCAAAGTGCTACTCCATCAGTGTTGTGAGCAGTTCTCCTTTCTACATTGCATTTTGGGTGATATGGGAATCTCTCTGAGGTCAGGGACAGCCTGATTTATTTCTGGGTTTCAGTGCCCAGCACAGCATATTTTTAGTGAATATTTAATGAGAGACAGAATAAGTTTAAAAGGGGGATAAGTGAGAACAGGATTTACACATCCAGGGTGGTTAATTCCTGTTCATCCAGTCTGCCCTCTCAGTCACCCAAGATTAGTCATAAAAGCACTGACATGGTTGTGTTTAAGAAATATTCAGCTTTATCAGGTGGTCTGGGCTAAGGGGAAGGTGCCTTCTTCTGGGGTCTGGTCTCCCAGGTGAAAACCCAAAGGCAGCGTTTGTAAGCATCTATTATGTGCCCAGCACTCTGCCAGGTCATAGGGGATTGAGACTTCCCTCTGAAGCTGGGGTAGGCTGAGTTCCCCCTGAGCTCTTGCTGGGTGGAGGGTATGTTACAGGGCGAGGTCAGCAGAGACCCTCAACTCTGAGCTGGGAGGCTCCAAGGAGCATTGGGTTGCGTACCAGTATGGTGAAAGGATACTGGAGGAAAAGAGGCAGTGAGAGAGTGAGTTCCCTACTTGGGGAGGTATTCAAACTGGTGTTAGGAGATGCGTACCCAGGAAGCTGCATTTCCAGTTGGAACAGGCAAGCTGAAGGAACCGCTCCCTAGTATCTCACAGAGAAGGTGATGTCAGATGCAGTTAAGAGCCCTTGTCTTGGAGTCAGACAAGACTTATAGTTAAAACCTAACCTGGCCAGTTAACAGCTGTGTGATAGTAAGAAATTTTCACTTCTTTGATCCTTAGTTTTCCCCTTTGAAAAATAGGGGAAACAACACTTAGGTCATAGGGTTGTTATGCAACAATGCCTGGATATGTGCTGGATACGTGCTCTACAAGGAGGAGCTACACATGTTATTTACAAAAGACTGAAGCCCAGTGCTGGATTGGTGCCCAGAGGGATGGAGAAATGGGGCATTTAAGGATGCACCTGCAGAGATTGGATAGGCTGGCACAATGGGAAAAGCCCCTACAGAAGGCTGTATGGGGCAAGGAGGCTTGTGAGCAGAGGGCTAAGGCACTTCCCTACATTAGCAGGTGAGGGGGCCCCAGCTGGCCAAGCAGGGATCCTACTGGAAGGATGGGGCAAGCTTCTGGCTCCAACTTTCAACTCATTTGGAATCCTCAAAAGGTGATTGCAGAGGGCTGAAATCTGGCTTCATGTTCTCTACCAACTCTGGGGTGCTATGGGCTTCTGGGATCCGAGTCATCAGCAGGAATGATTCCTACCTGCCCACGTGCTTCCTCCTTACCTTCTGCTGGCAGAAGGCTTTTCATTCATCACTCATCTCTTTTAGTCAGTCAACAAACCCTCTGAACTCTGTTTTCTTGCTGGTCTCTAGCCTGGGGTTGGCACTGAAAAAATTTAATAGGGATTAAGCAAACAGGGTCCCTCTTCATTCAAGGGCTTCTGATCTGGTGTTGAAGAGAGTCATGTGACAGGCAATCATCATATGGAATGGCAGTCACCACCACAAATACAATCACATCACTTAGTGCGAGTTCACTTCACTCGAGGTATCTTATTGTATCTTCACTGCACCCTCTGGGGTAAGGATTGTATCTCAGAGAGGTTAAGTCATGTCCCCAAGGTCACACAGCCCCTGCCAGTCAGTTCTGCCTGACTCCCAAGTCTGTGCTCTTAACCACTGTGTTAGGCAGCTGTATGTGATTCCTCATTAATTTGCTCTTTCATTCATTCAACAAATATTTATTAAGAACCTGCTATTTGTTGGATACCATGCTAGGATCTGAGGTTATTACAGAGAATAAAACATCCATAGTTCTTCACACAAGTAGTTCACAAACTGACCAAGGTATTTTGGCAGCAAAGAGAAATTCTTCCTAGGAGATGTATTCACAGAAGGGATGACATGAATTGGGTTCTAAAGTGACATAAATAGAGTTCTAAAGCAGCCATAAGAGTTTTCTTTGCAAAATATAAGAGTATGTGTGTGGATGTGAGATTGAGCAAGTCATTCCAGGAAATGGGACCAGCAAGTACAAGGCCTGAAAATATGTTCCTGGAATAATGAGAATTCCTCTATTCCTCCCTCCCACCTTTCTTCCCTTTCTCCCTTCCATTCTTCCCTTTCATTTTTGAATGGGTGATACATTCACATAGTTAAATCCAAAGACAAAAAATGGTGCATAGTGTAAAATCTCCCCATCCCATTCCCATCTGTGCACTTTCCATTCTCCTTCCTGCCCTCCTCCACTATGTAACCACTTTCATTTGTCTCCTGAACAGACTTGATTTATGTAAATGCAGGCACATATGAATATATTTTCTTATCTCTCCTTTTTATTTCAAGGAGAACGTGCTATGTCCACTGTTCTGGAGAAAGATGAGAATTTAATATAGCTGAAGCATAGCTTTGGGGAAACCTGGGCAGCAGGGAAGGGTGGGTTAAGGCGAGGCTGTGAAGGACCTTGAATGCTAAACCCAGAATTGAGTGTGGGCGTACTTAGGGCCATTTCTCAAATTTTCTCCGAGCCATGACACTTTCAAGGAAACTACAAACTCAGCTGAAGTTAGCAGGAGCTGTTTGATTGACTTCATTAAAAAGAAAACAACACCTTCAACCCGTCCCAGTCCTCCACCAAAAATTAAGAAAAATGAAACTCGATATAAAGGTAAACTCCATGAATTTGTATCAAATTGTGAGCTGGCTGTTCCTCCTGTTTTCTCCTTAATTTATTTTCTAGAAAATATTCACTGACTCAGAGAAGTGTTCCCTTCCCTTTGTCAATAATCAACCCTTGGAACCAAATTGCTGGCTAAAAATAATGTGTTTTTATTAAATATCATTTTTAAATTGGTGCCTATTTCTAAGGCAGATTCACATATGGATAACTATTCAGTATTGCTCGCTATAGATAAGTGATGAATTATTTTAATCAGAAATGGATTTAACAGCACTGCAAAAACAAATTTGGGAAATATTTCACAATCCAGTTGTCTTTTCTGATTCTTCATATTTATATTTAGTATTCAATGAAGACTAATAGTGACTATTGGACATTCAATCAAACTCCCCCAAACCGATTCATCCCACTCACGATAAAGATTGACATTCTCTCCAATCATTCTGGGAAACGTTTCATCTCTAGGTGCAGAATTAGATGGGAAAATGCATGCATGGAGACTTCCTTCCTCAACTACCAGCAGGCATCTTTGGCAGTGCAGTAGAGGGGCTCATCGTCAACCATCATTCGACATCCATGCATTCAGTAATCCCCTAACCTCCTAATCCCCTCCTTGTCCCAGAAACCAAAATGAGTAAGATATATTTACTCAATTCTGGGCACATATGTGGTTCAGTGGTAGAATGCTCACCTGCCATGCAGGAGACCTGGGTTTGATTCCCAGCTTATGCACCCAAATAAATAAGTTTAAAAGGACGCTTTATATTACTATTGCAAATGAAAAACTGGTATTACTTGCTGCCAATAAAGAGTAGCCATAAAGACAAATACTATAAAAACTAAACAATGTTATTGTAGTTAAATATTACCACTACACTTACTGTACACCAGGCTCGCAGCAGGTCTGGGGAGAAAGTACTGCTTGAGACAGAAAAGGGCTCAGCCCTGCCCAGCTCCCTGACTGCATTTTCACCTGAGGCAGGAAGGAGGGCAATAGCCTCTATACACTTAACTGGCCAGGCTTGGAATGGAACCATTCTTTGCTTAATTTCATGCCCCAGGACAAAGTGTCTCCATAGCATTTGGAAGCAGGGGTGGAGGTGGATCCAGAGGTAGCACTTACGATCAAGAGAATGCATATCAGTTAGGGGTCTTTGAGCGAAAATGATGGAAATGAATTTAGGCTGACTTAAAGCACAGGTTGTGGTACGTAGACAGGATATCAAATATCACTGAATAACTGATAATGTAAAATGAATGTCCCAATAGGTTGAAGTAGATTACTAATGCTTCCTAACTTTTGCTCATCTCTCTAATTAACAAAGTGAGTGGATATTCTGGGCTTATAGCTTTCATCTGGTGGTAATATTTAACTACAATAACATTGTTTAGTTTTTATAGTATTTGTCTTTATGGCTACTCTTTATTGGCAGCAAGTAACGCCGTTTTTTCATTTGCAATAGTGATATAAAGCGTCCTTTTAAATTTATTTATTTGGTTGCATAAGCTGGGAATCAAACCCAGGTCTCCTGCATGGCAGGTGAGCATTCTACCACTGAACCACATATGCACCCAGAATTGAGTAAATATATCTTACTCATTTTGGTTTCTGGGACAAGGAGGGGATTAGGAGGTTAGGCAAGGGAAGGAAATGTTCCAGCATGTCTAATTTGTCCTCAGGGCTTCAGGTATCTCACCTAAATTAATTGAACCTTAACTTTAGTTTATCAACAAATGAGGTCAACATGTTCTCTTGCCCTCATCCAAGTCACTAATGGAAAGGTTGCCTGGGACAGGACTGTGGACAGAGCCCTATGGCACTCCACTGCAGACTAGCATCAGCTAGACTCCAATCCATTATTAGCACTTTTGACCATGAGGGTGTGACTTCTTATGGATTCATCTCATTCTAAGGGCTCATGGGAGGAAAGAATCTTCTATCCAGGTGTCTGGCTAACTCTTAAATCCAGAGGACTCAGCCAAGTAGTACACACCTTCTTTTCCCAGTAAACCAATATCATCTGCTTCTGTTGATCAAGACGTCTCCCTGGGTTGATGGGGCTGACATTAGCAGCTGGGATTAATATGTTTTCCCTTCTTCCATTTATTTGGAGAATCTCATTAAGGCAGGTTTCCTTCAGGAAATTGATGCTTTAATATTCTGCGTTGTCAGCTGAGGGTCTGAATTTTATTTCTTGAATAACATTTAATTAAACGTGCAGGCTCCCTTTCCCTGATGCATCAGTGATTATGGCAGTGGACCCACCTCTGCTCCTGTTTGGAAAATCAGCAGAAAGCAAAGTTGGGGGCCAAAGCCCTGTCTAACAATAAAGTTTATGGCCTGTACCTCTGTTGTAATTAGTGCCTAGGGTCCTGCTGACACAGGCCATTTCAGGTGCCTTGATCAAAGCGCAATTGCTTTGCAAATGCTGGTTCCTTGATTGTAACCTGCATTTTGAAAAGAGAGGCTCTGGAGGGAACTTTCCTAGAACAGGGTTTGACAAAGGAAGGCCTGCAGGCAGATCTGGCTCGCCACCCACTTTTGTAGAGTGGGTTGGAACACAGCCATGCCCACATGTTTACATATTGTCTATAACTACTTTCCTGTTGCAGCAGCAGAGGCCTAGACCTGGTGGCAGGAACTGTAAATAGGGGTGCAAAATGACGTATGGACAACCTGAAAACATATTAGGCTGAGTGCTTGCTTTATGTTAGCCTTGATCTGATTCCAAGAATTCTTTCAACAAATATTTAGGAAGCAACTACTGTGAGCCAAACACATGGTTGGAGATGAATGAAATGCCAAGCAAGACAGGGAAGGCCCTGTCTCTTCTGGCCCTTATATGCCAGAAGAGAAAGAAAGACAATAAGGAAATGCCCACATAAATATATAAGCAAGAGAATCTCAGATAGCAACAAACGTCATGGAGATAAAAAAAAAGTAGTATGATAAAGCATGACGCGTGTGTGTGTTTGGGGGTATGTGTTGGGGGGTGTTATTAGATAAGGCGATCAGAGAGGGCTTCTCTGAGGAGGTGACATTTGCACTGAGACATGAATGATGGGCAGGAACCAGCAAAAGAAGGAGAATCTCCAGGCAGGAAAATCAACTAGTGCAGAGGGAATGTAAGAATGAGGAACAGAAGGAGGCCGGTGCAGCTGATAAGAAGGGAGCCTGGAGGAGCTGGGTCAGAGTGAGGTCAGAGAGGTGGGCAGAAGTTGCTATGCACAAGACAATAACCAGTACTACCACACAGAAAGTCAGGGTGATGTGGTGTGGGAAACCCTTCCCTCAAAGCTCTGGAGAGCTAATGGGAGGCAAAAGGGCTTCGGTAGGTTCTGGGTGGACTTGTTAGGGCCTGACAAACAAGTGTTCCCACTCCAACTAGCAAATGAGAATGGTGAACATGATGGCTGGAATTTAGGAAGGAGAGAAAAAAATCTCCTGCCATTAATTTCTTGAACAAAAAGACCAAACCTCGGACAGGGGATGTTTCTAGCCCAGTTCTCAGCACAAATCAGATCCCAAACCCCCCATCTCTTGTCCCATATCCTTTTAATCAAGTCTCTATTCCAGAGCCTGTGAATGCAGGAGGAGACTACCAATAGGGCTTTTGTTCTCCCTTTGGGCACATACATGGAGAGGATAACTTATCCTTTAAGGCAGTAATTTCTCCTATCCTATCTGCATAGGCCTATCAGAGTCAGCCAGCAAGCCCTTATAATGCGGCTGATGATACTTGAGACCTTTGCCTTGCCCAAGGCAGTTGAATCAAAGTCTCTGAGGCTTGGGTAATGATATATTTTAAAAGCTCTCTGGATAATTACAACATGCAGTGGTTAAAGTAGCCAAGTCATGACAGTAAAATTGGGGCATGAATAATGTAGACATTCTTATGCATGCTTCTGTTCTATCCTTCCTTCTTACTTTCCTCCATTTTCAGTCATTCAAAAATATTTATTGAGCACCTACTACAATGCCTGGCACCATGTAGATGCTGGGAATTTAGCTGTGAATAAGACAGGCAAAGCTTTGACCTCATAGAGTTCACATTTCATAGGGGAAAGGACATATCACACCGGTAAGTATATAATTAAGGACTGTGAAAGTCAAGATGTTCTGGGAACTATGATGATGTCTAGGAGGAAGACTTGAGTAAACGGGTGGAGGGGAAGGTTTCCTTGCAGGAATGAAACAGAGCTGAGGTTTGAAGGGTGAGTAGACGACACCAACTAAGTACTTGTGTCTCTACTGCAATGGGGCTTCCACCTTGCGGCTAAGCACCTCTGGGCAACGTTATTTTCAATGGTAAGTTTATAATGAATCACCAATCATCAAGCCTGAAAGACCAATTTTTAGTTATAATTCTAGCTGTCACCCCGCCTGGAGGGGTGTGTGTCTGCAAGTGTATGTGTATTTTGGGGTGGGGGTATCATCTCTGAGGGCATTTAGGGTGAAAATGAAGGCAATTATTATCCCTGACATTTGAGCACTAAGGTACTAATTTAAAATTGTAGTTGGGGGAAGGGGATTTTCATTCCATTTTGTTGGGGCAGAGGTTGAGCGACCCATGGTGACTTCCAATTACAGGCTTCTCTTTCCTTATTTGGATTGTTGATGGACAGTTTTCTCTTTATCTATTTATAGAGACATTTCTATATTCATACATCAGAAAAGCAAGCAAGTATAATTCTGAAACATAGAGGACCTGTTACTAAAAAGACCTTTAGCTGCTGTGTAATTCTCCTTCTCTACCATGGATATGTAATCTGTTTCTTAAAAGGCTTATGGAGATTTCAGTTTATTTTATTTAGCTTACAGTCAAAACTTATTAACATCATGAAAAACGTGAGCATCATCCATTACATTGTTGTCTCAGACAATATTTTGAGGATTTTTCTAAGACCTTCCTAGGATATTAGGTGAAGGGGGAACAGAGGATAGAAGAGCAGGCTAGACAAGTGAGAATAGCATGAGCAAAGGCTCTGGGGCAGGAGAAAGCATGGCATGTTTAGAGAACAAAAAAAGAAGCCTGAGAGGCTGGACCTCAGGGGGCAAAGGTGAGATGGTGCAGGATGAGGCTGGAGAGGGAAGTAGAAGCTGGGTCATGGTGGTCATGGTGAGGGATTTGGTCTTTATCCTCAGAGCTGTTGAGCAAATGGTGTGATATAACCAGATCATGTCTAGTTTTTATAAAGTTCACCCAGGATGTGGAAGGGAGAATGGACTGATGGGAACAAAGATGCATGGGCACAGTTGAAAAGATGGAACTCATCTGCAGCTGTACTGACCTGCCTGCAAGAAGGTACTTTCCTTCCTGGTAGCAGTTAGTCTGTCTCTACATTCCTTCTCACCTTCTCAGGGACCCCTTACTATCTCCTCCTTTCTCTCTCCTCTATCTTCAATCTCTCTTCTCTCTCTCTTATCCCAGCTCATGGCATATAAACATTATCAAATCACTTGGGAAAAAAAAAAAGAATGGCTGAACCATATCAGGTGACTTGAAGGGATTTCCATGAAGCACAGTGTTGGGGATTGAATCACACCCACTATAAAAGGCATGTTCAAGTCCCTACCCCTGGTCTTGTGGGTATGAACCCATTTGCAAATAGGACCTGTGAAGCTATTTTTAGTTAAGATGTGCTGAAACTGAATGAGGGAGAGCCTTAATCCAATATGGCTCAAGTCCATGAGCACAAGAGCAGAAGCCATAGGAGAAGCAAGGAGCTGGAAATCAATGGAACCTGGAAAGGAAAGGAAAAGATGCTCCATGTTCATTGCTATGTGAGAGGAGAAGCCAAGGAACCCCAAAGATCATGGGCCAGCCAGAAGGTACTGAACTTGGGAAGAAGCAGGCCTTCTAGCCCCTGAAACCAAGAGTCAATAAACTCCTGTTGTTAAGTCTACCCATTGTATGGTATTTTATTTTAGACACCAAGAAAAAAAAAAAAAACACATCGTTGGGTGTCAAAATGCAAAAGGGATAAAGCACACAATTAAGATTCCACCTTTACAAACCAATGTCCTCCTAAGCACATATATGTATGTTTGTGCATGCATGCACACACACATATATACTTACATAAATGATATTCACAATATTAAACAACCATTTACCAAGGTGTCCTGGGATAGTGGTTGGGGTGGTTGTGGGAGAAATGCAAGGGAGGAAGTGGCTACTCACCAACTGGGTATGGATGTATTTCAATATTTTAATGACCAAGACAGTCCTATTGATAGTCTGGTGAAATTCTTACTTGGTTAAATGCCAGGTGAGAGGAAAAGGATAAGCTGAGAACTGAACTCCCAGACACAGAGAAACCAGAAATTGATGGTTTGGAAAACTCTGAGTTTCCAGAAAACAAGTCCCTGGAAAACAGTGTTCTATGTGAAGGCTTAACTGAATGTGGACCCAGTCAACCATTTCAGTGCAAGTCAGCATTGGAAATGCAGGAAGGATATGGGGAAAGTTCTTTTGTCTGATGGTTTGGATGCCGGTGAACTACATGCAAAACTGACAAGGTTTTTTGTGTAATTTGTATAAATGGAACCACTGGCTGCCTGCATAAAAAGAGACAGAAAAGGGACTGTTGAACAAAAAGTCACTTCAAGGGCAGAACCATGGAAGCTGAGATCTGGACCAAAGACATCTTCTCAGGTCAAGAGAGAAGTCCTGTCCATGTATGTGGAGAGGGTGAGTCTGCCTCGGCATTTGGACCACCAACTAGATGCTTGGAGTGGGTGGAGCCTTTTTCCCAGTGCTGGGGAGAGCATGGCTCTGGGCAAGTGCTTGGAAGGGGTGGAACTGCTACTTTGTCCTGGAGGACAGAACATCAATCCATAGATGACTCTTAGACCTTGAAATCTAATGGAGTATGCTCTGTTGGGTTTTGGAATTGTTGGAGACATGTGACACCTGTTTTCCTTCCAATTTTTCCTTATGAGAATGCTTATCCTATGTCTGTCTTGCCATTGTATATTGGAAGCAGATAACTTATTCTCTAGGTTTCACAGTCCACAGACAAAGAGGAATTGTGCCCCAGGACAGAGCATTCCCATAATCAATTTTGATATGACTGTGTACTTAGTATGCTTACTGAAATGACATAAGGCTTTTAGGACATTATGATGGAATGGATGTATTTTGCATGTAGAAAAAACATGCCTTTTGTGTGTTGTGGTCAGAGGATGGAGTGTGGTGGTTTGAAGCTGTTTGTACTCAATAAAAATTTGTTCATAAATTTAATCCATTCCTGTGGGTGTTAGTCCATTGTAAGTAGGACATTTTGATGAGTTTACTTCAGTTAAGGTGTGGCCCATTCAATTAGGATGGGTCTTAATCTTATCACTGGAGTCTTTTATAAGTGGAGTGAAATTCAGACAGGCAGAAAGAAAGCCACCAGGAGTAAGAAGCTGAAGTCAGTGATACCTGGAAGAGAAAGGAGAGACCAGGAGAGACCACCATGTGACTTGCCATGTGACAAGCTAAGAACCAAGGATTACCAGCAGTCAGCTCCAGAATAAAAGAGTCTTCAGGGAGAAAGCTTTGCTTTGATGATACCTTCATTTGGACTTTCTTTTAATCTCAAAACCATAACAAATAAATTCTCATCATTTAATCTGATCCATTTCACGGTATTTGCATGAGTAGCCTAGGAAACCAAAATACTGCCAGAGGAAGCTTTTCAAATGACAATCTGACCATGTCCCTTCTTTCTCTAAAATTTTAACTGGCTCTCCACTGTGATTTTCCTAAAGTCCAAACTCTTGTTCATGGCATCTAATGCCTTTTGTCATCTAGCAGTGCCTGCCTCTCCAAATTTGCCTTTTATTGTTCTGGAATTAATGTGACATCCTAGTTGAATAAACTATTCACACTTCTTAGGATGTGGTGTGCTATTTCCCCCTGGTACACCTCTGCTCAAATTATCATCTACCTTGGCTTGCTCTTCTACCAATGTTGGTTATCTACCACTCAGATATTTTCTCATTATTTAAGATTAATCTTGAGCATTTCCTCCTCCAGGAAGTCCTCCCTGAACTCTACTTACTTTGCCCTATATGACACCACTGGCCTTTGTGCTTCAGCCACCCCAATGCATCTATTGCAAGTGGCCAAAGCATGTGGGAAAACCTGGTTCTGCTTGATCCACATCTGCTTCTCAGGACAGATATCTCTGTCAGTATGCGAGGGTAGGGCCACAATCAAATGGACACTCACTCAAATCTCAGATATTTGCTTGCCTGCAGCAGTGGGGATCCAAGTTCGAGGTCAAGCATGGAAAAAGGTAGCTCAGGAATCCAGAAAGAGTGCCACCTCTAAGTAAGGAGGCACCATCTCACAGGGTAGTCCCATTGCTGACTTTTTGTGTGTGACCTTGGGCCAACCACTTAACTTCTCTGGCCCAACTCTACAGTGAAGGAGGTGGACATCACACTCTTGGTGGGCCCTTCCACATTTTTGGATATACACTTTAGGGAAGTGGCAGCAAATGAGTGTAGCAGTAACTGCTTGGTCAGCAGGTGAACTGGATTAGAATCCTATCTCTGTGTGGCAGAAACAGAGGCATTGCACAGATGCCCCTTTTAGGGAAGAACTCACTGTGAAGCCTTGGGGAATCTGCTTAGCTGCTAACTCATTCAGGATTTACCTCGACTTTCCATAAGAGGGTATGGTCTTCTTGGAGTAGCCCCTGGTCCCAAGCAATGCAGTGGAACTAAGACCTGGCCAGTTTCTGCCCAACTTTGGACTTCTCTAATGGACATCCTTTGCTCCAGTGTTTTCTCCTGGACTGGCACAGTCATGTGACAGCTACCCCTGCCCTATCCTGTTTCCCTCCTATTAAGGGTTCAATTGTGTCCCTCATAAAGTTATGTTCAAGTACTAATCCCCAGTATCTCAGTATGTCTCCTTATTTGGAAATAAGGTCAATGCATATGTAATTAGTTAAAATGCAGTCATATTGGAGCAGGTAGGTCCTTAATCCAGTATGATTGGTGTCTTTATAAGTAGAGAAGACACACATACACACACACACACACACACACACACACACTACACAGGGGGCACACAGCCATTTAAGACAGAAAGCAGAGAATGGAGAAATGTGGCCACAAGCCAAGGAAAGCCTGAGGCCACTGAAATCTGAAAGAAGCAAAGAAGCATCCTCTCTTAGAACTGGAGGAAGCATGGCCCTACTGACACCCTGATTTTGGACTCCTGGCCTGCAGAACTGAGAGAATCAATTTCTGTTGTTTCACTTTGTCCAGTTTGCACACTTTGTTATGTCCTCCATGCCCTTTCCTTTCCCACGGGTTACTCCCAATAAATTGTTTGCATTTCTAGCTCTGTCTTGTCATCTGCTTCCTAGCTACCCCCGTCTGCTGCTTCTTAACTGTGGCCTTGGCCTCAGTTACTTGGGCACTAAAGGCACCTGACAATCCCTATTTCAAGAGTATTGTGAGAAGTTCATGGGACAATGCATGACATGTGGTAACACAATGGGGGTGGACTTTGAAATACTCTATTAAAATGATAAATTCATTGGGCCCTAAGAAACCAGAGGAGCTTGTGTTGAACCCCCTTGCTAAGTTGTCAACCATACTGGGATTTCCCTTTGGCATTTCCTTTGACATAGATCTTCTGCAATGTGGCTGTGCAAGCATGGACCCTGTTCTCCCTCACTGGAGTCCAGGAGCAGAGCCCAGCAATGCCCAGTGACTGGAGCACAATGATGAGGGAGGCAAGGGTGACGAGGGGGTAACACGGTGGGTAGCTGGGCTGATGAGCATGTTTGGGCTGATTTTTGAGGCTGTTCCCAGGAAGGATGGCTTCAATTCTGCCCTGGAAGTGTGGCCCAAGCCATACTGGTAATCCATCTCCTGGGCTGTCCAACATTTCACAGGTGCCTGCTTGGGCTGGGAGACAATTCATAAACTGTGTCTCTGCCTCCTGGTCTTGTTCCCCTATTGCTCTGGCATTCTGAGTTGCACGTGCATGAACTTGGAGACCTGGAATGGAGCCCGTCTCTATCAGCAGAGGTGAAGGCTGGGAGAGAGGGTGGGGAAGAGATAAGAGAACCTTGAACAAATGGGGACTCATGGAAAGAATCCTGTATCCCTGGTTCTAAAATTAACTGCATGATTCTGGGCCTGCCCTTGGGAATGTGGGTATATGTAAGGAAGGAGGGCAGACCAGGTGCATGGTTATTAGAATCTTAAAATTTCATAAGTTTGGAGGGTGTGAATCCTTTCCAAGAAAAGATGCACATAAACC
>PVIY010009788.1:0-71225 GCA_004026745.1 Myrmecophaga tridactyla | reverse complement strand
ATAACATAGTTTACTGATAATTACAAGGCACATGTAAGCACAAGCCATGGACAGTGGAAGGAGTAGACTTGTATCTCCATGGAAGCTGCTCAGGTCCTTCAATTTCTCATGACATATGCTCTGTCCAGACTCATAGATGAAGTTTCTAACTAAAGGACTGATGTAAAATTTACTTTTTATTTTTAATTCTCATTGTTTTCATTATCATGTAATATTCAAATATGTTATTATTTTTTAAAAAGCAAACAATTTATAAATGTTCAGAATAAAAATTAAAAATTCTTCTTAACTTTGTTTATACCCTCAAATTCCACTTCCTCTCTTATGAGCAAGTAGCTAATAGCTTGATATGCATTTTTCTATATTTTATCAATACAAATATTTTGTGAAAGAGTAAACTAAAATGTTGCCTGGTTTTTTTTTTTCTATACTGTATGGTGGGGTCACATTTTGTTCTTTTTTCCATGTGAGTATCCTGTTAATGCAGCAGCATTTCTTGAATTTTTGTTTGTTTTATCTTTCTTTCTTTGTTTTTTTATTTTTGTTTTTTGGGAAGTACATGGACCCAGAATAAAATCTGGGTCTCCCACATGGCAGGTAAGAATTCCACCACTGAACTACCCTTGCACCTTCAAATTTTTGCCTGTTTTTAAAAACTTTGTTCAAATTTGTTGTTTTTAAGCACATAATTTAATGTATATTTACTTTTTAAATTGAACTAATGGTATAGGTCCAAATCAATTTCAAATAAAAAACATAAAATATATTCAAAATGAACTATTCTGCTATTAATGAAAATGCTATGCCTTGATCATTACCTTTCTACATATATTTACTTTCACATTTTTTTTTAGTTTTAGCTGTACTAAAATATCCCCCATCAGTGAGTGAAATGTAAAGCTTGGTTCAACTGGTGAATTGCTCAATTTTTGTTTGATGGACTATTTGATACTATTCTTTCCATTAAGAATCATGTTAAGTTAGAGCTTGTTTAAATGGTGTATTTTACATAACTACTTTTTTAAAGGCCTTGCTGATGTTATTCTATAAACGTTAATACATACTGACTACAATTCTTGGAAATAAAGCAGAATAAAAATAAGCAGCAATATATGGAGAAGGAGAGAATTTTGAATACTTGAATAACAAGTCATGAATTCATTCTGGAACTAATGAGTTCTCCTTAAATTCTGCTTGGTGTAGTAGTGACTGTCATACAGAAATTCTTTGGCATCTTGAATCAAACATTCTACATTAGTTGATGATGATAAAATGACTTTCAATCCTAAAAAGTTACCTATATTATCCCATTTGTGTATATCATGCACAATACATTTAAGAATAAAATATGCAAGAAAAGTAAATTATACAGAATATACAAAAAAGAAAGTAAAATATACAGAATAAATATGCTAGTAGTGAAAGGTACTAATACAGAAATTTAAACCATATTTTGTAAAATGTGCATAACTTTTCAGGGGTTAAAAACAGTGTTATGATGTGGGGTTAAGATTTTTAGTAGTACACTGTGTTAGTTTACAAGATGCCAGAATATGATATACCTGAACTGGAATGGCTTACATAAAGTGAATTTAATAAGTTATAAGTTTACAGTTCTAAGCCTGTGGAAATGTCCAAAGTAAGGCATCCAGAGAAAGATACCTTAATTCATGGAAGGTCAATGCATCTGGAGCACCTCTGTTAGCTAAGAAGGTACACTGGTCCCTTGCTTGTCCCTTGCTCCTGGGCTCCATTGTTTTCAGCCTCTGTTCCTGTCTGGATTCATCACTTTGCTTCTCCAAGGCTAGCTTTCATCTCTTGGCTTCCCTTGGCTCATCCAGGTTCTGGCTTGCATAAAATCTAATGGTGATGTCTGTTGGGCTCCAAGCTTCTCCAAACATCAGTGTCCCTGTTCTCCAAATGTTGGCATCTGTGTTAGCTCTGCTCTGAAGTTTCTGTTGGCTCTCTCTCTGTAGGATCTGTCATTTTCAGCTCTATCCAAAATGTTTCCTCTTTTAAAGGATTCTAGTAAGCTAATTAAGATCTACTTGGAATGGGTGGAGTCACATCTCCATCTAGTCAAATGGTCACACCCACAATTGAGTGTGTCACATCTCCATGGAAATAATTTAATCAAAAGTTCCCAATCTGTAGCATTGAACCAGGATGAAAGAAATGGCTGTCCCCACAATTTGAATCAGAATTAAAACATGGCTTTTCTGGGGTACATAATATTTTTAAACCAGCACATATACCTTATATTATATTGGATATTTTCTGCAAAGCCATTATTATTGTATTTCCAAAGGTTTGATTCAATTAAAATGGTAAGATTAAATTCTTGATTATTGCCCCTCTAAATCTTGTAGTTCAAGCAGGTCTGAACTATATGTGGGTTTTAAAAGAAAGAATAAGTTTTAATAAAGATCTAAACCAGACATAACCAATAGTTTATATTTGCCATAAAAACTTGAGTAACATGTGTTTCAACAGCCATTGCAAGTTACTGCATGGTGATACACCATGATATTTACTTTAAATGTGAACATACAACTCCACAACTTTATGGCAAGTAATTTGCTCTTATGCTCTTATGCTAGTCAAACTGAAACATGAGGCTCCTTTTCAAATTAATCAGAGAAAGATGTCAAACTGGAAATGACCATTGATTATAAAGATCATTGTTGTTTTTCTTTTCACTTCTCAATCAGTTGCCTGTCAGAGAATATTGAAGGTACAAACTCTGGTATGGTGGAATGAACAAAGAATTGGGGATCAGAAGTACCAGTTCTGTTTTTCAGTAATGGTACAATTCCTATTACACAATAATATTGATGCTACAGTTTGCAAAATATTAGCTATGTTTTTATGCAGTGTGAATATGTCGAAAATAATAGTGAATATTATAGTTGAACTGAAGA
This sequence comes from Myrmecophaga tridactyla, assembly GCA_004026745.1. Lineage (NCBI taxonomy): Eukaryota > Metazoa > Chordata > Mammalia > Pilosa > Myrmecophagidae > Myrmecophaga > Myrmecophaga tridactyla. The sequence goes on along the minus strand of PVIY010009788.1, from coordinate 68,304 downwards.
GCTCCCTAAGATTTTCTAATTGATAAAAGTCTTGTTGTTCAAAAGTGCTAATTGAAATTAGTATTTTAGGCATAGAAATTAATAGTCCACTTCCATATATAAGACATTTTTATTCATAGTTTTAAAATACTTTTACAAATAGCATCTATATACTCAGAACTGAACACAATGATATCTAAATGTCTAAAGATATTGACATTTTAAATTTCAAAAATATGGTGTGAGTTTAAATTTATTAAAGTAAATCTTCTGTGATGATGTTTTAGTTTATATTTATATAGATATAATCTGATGGAAGTTTTATTAAGGAGGGGGCAATGTAGAACAAATTTGTTTGAAATATGTAACATCAATTTTGCTACCTTTTTTTAGAGAATTAAGAATAGATGTGATACATGTATCTGGTTTATTTCTAAATTTGGAAACCACATTTTCAGTTCAATTGATTTTAGTCCAAATTTCAAGACCCGATTAGCCTAAATTCATAGTCTGAAATATTTTTAATTAGTCCATTAAATGACCTTATAAGCAAGGCTTTTGAATGCCAGAGAAAAAAAATTGTATTAGGTATCACTTCAAGAACACCAATTTGTATATTGTAATGTAGACCACACAGTACCAATCCATGGCTTTTATGAACTCTTTCAAATTATCTTGCTGCAATGGATATTACACTGAGTTTTAATTTGAAGACTCAAAACTACATCTGGTCCAGATATAATCACCATCCTACTAGTATATATTCCATGGTCTACAACTTATAGTAAATGTATTCATTCACAAAGCAATTCAATATGTTGCATTTATTTGTCAAAAATAAAATATTACTATAACAGAACTTCATTTTCATGCATGGAGCTTATCCCAATTCACAACAAATATTCCTGACAGTCACCTTTGGTCTTGTTGCCATCATGGCAAGCTCAATATTATTATTTCAAGAAAACAGAAGCACATGGTTTGCCTATGCACAGATTGTCCCTCTATATAACACACTACCTTTCTCCTGTGTTGCAAATTAGATACTATTCTGTCTTTATAATATATAATATGACTGTATGAAGAGCTATGTTACTGGTTGTAAACTTAACCTAGCTTCCAACTGAAGAGTTCCTGTGACTTTGACTAAAACCCACAACGAAAGGGATATTGTCCCAACATTTTGAGTTTCTGGAGGAAAGAAGTGAATCAAAATCTAGATCTAGGAGCCCACATGGGCTACAACTCTCTGACGAAACTGACCAAAATTTGCAAAAATATTGGGTATTCTGGGAATAGGTGGTCATGACTTTATACTTCCCAAAATTCCTTCAGGAGATGAACTTTTAAAATACAAATGGATCTTAAACCTTCAGTATTTGTTTTGAATAATATAAAATAAATAAAAGCCCTTGTTATTCACTTTGCCAAATTCAGATTAGAGTGTTTTATGGGTAGTATTTGGTCCCCCCAAAAGATGTTCATGAGCTTTATCCCTCAATCCTGTAAATGTGAACTTAATTTGGAAACAGCATCCTTGAAGATATGATTATTTAAAATGAGGCCAAATTGGATTAGGGCCCTCATCCAATATGACTGGTGTCCTTCTAAGAAGAGAGAAATTTGGACACAGGGACAGGTAGGTGGGAGAACATCATGTGATGATGGTGTTACATACCAAAAACTAGGAAGAGACGAGGAAGGATTGTCCTTCCAGGCTTTCAGAAAGGACATGGTCCTGCCAACACCTTGATTTCAGACTTCAAGCCTCCAAAACTGTAAGACAATTTATTTCTATTGTTTTAAGCTACCAAGTTTGTGGTATTTTGTTACAACAGTCCTAGGACAGTAACACAGAAAGATATTTCTAAGTTGGAACTGGGATAACAAGAAAACGGTCTCATTCTATCATGGTACAGGTGAAAGAATTAAGACAGCAAAATCGAATGATTTGGTCAATGGAAGAAGTAGGTCTAGAAACCAAGTCTTATAATTCCTAGATCAGTATATAACTAGAACTAAAATGTGAACATTGGCTTATTCTTTCTCCCAAACAGGTTTTTTTTTTTAAATTCAATCTATGGTTAATTATTAACCTGCATATAAATTGTTTTAAGATTAGTAGTCAATAAACTAATATGCCTCTTTTAAATCTAAAAAGATTTAAAATCTAAAATTGTGGAAAGTTAAAAATATACTGCAATATTTAGGAGACTCTAAGAACTTCCTAAAATAATTTTGTATTTATATCCACCTCTAAAAATTTGCATTGGTTTGTAATAAAAATACTTATAAAACAGGAAAGTTATGATCATAGTAGCTAGTATTTATAGAACATCATTATGTGTCTGACAGTTGGTAGAATTATTGAGGAACACAATTCATCTCATTTAATTGTCACAACCTACCATGTTAAGTTATTACCCCTCTTATTTTCCTTATGAAGAATCTGTATAAGCTAAATAAAATGGTAGAAGGATATATAGGTGAAAAAAAATATGAGTACATAACATCTGAATAGGATAAATTCCTTGATCTTAATACTGAATTAGCTCTCTGTAAAAGTCAATGTCATTGCATATCAGAGGAGAATTTAAACAGTAAATTTTAACACACACTAAAATCATGGATGCTTAAGTAATGGACAATTAACAAAATCCTTAGATTTCTTTTAATTCTGAAATTTAATAATTTTATTAATTAAAGAGGTTTTTAATTTTAATTGGAATATTTTTATTATTTTACAATTAAATACACAAATAGCCATTGATTTCATAGAATTATTCTTCAGTGAATTTTAAAAAGTACCTTCTGATCCATAGTTTATAATTTTTTCTTTTGTTGTCCTTTTTAATTCAGATAGTATTGAATTTTTTTACTTTTGGCATCTATTGAAAGATCATTTAGAACTTTACTGTAATTATTGATGTATGATAGCATTATATCCTAATAATTAAAAATTAAAAATATACATATATTTTCTATACAATAATATAGACACATTTCAAATTTACATTTCTATGGATGTTTAATCTATTATACCTATCACACTTATATTCAGTTCCCATCCTCTTACCCCAGCTTTTAAGAGGCATATAAGGTGGGCCATGGTGGCTCAGTGGCAGAATTCCTGCTTGCAATGCCAGAGGACCCAGGTTTGTTTCTCGGCACCTGCTCATGAAAAAAAAAAAAAGCCATGTAAATGAGGTGGGGAGTGCAAGGGTAGTACAGTGGTAGACTTCTCACCTGTCATGTGGGAGACTTGGGTTCAATTCCTGGTCCATGCACTCCCCCCCACAAAAAAAAGGTTCAACAAATGGTTGCATAATGCCAATGATTTTCATCCATGCTTTTGTATGTTTCACTAGTTCATTCTTTTTTCATGTAGTGCTTGCTTCCACAATCTGTTTATTAAATTTCCTGTTGACAAATATTTTAGTTATTTGCAGTTTATGACTATTACACATAAAACTGCTATGAACATCCTTGTACAAGTCTTTTTTTGTGAGCATATGTTTGCATTTCTCTTGGGTAATACCTAGGAGTGAAATTGCTTGGTCAGGGGTAGATGTATGTCTTACTTAATAAGAAAAGAACAAATCATTCAAGAGCAATTGTAACACTTTGTATTGCCACTAGCCATGTAGGACAGTTGTAGTTGGTCCATTCTTGCTAAACTTGGTATTGTCAGTCTTTTATTTTAAGCATTCTAATTGGCATGGAATGGTAGTGCTGTTTGCTATGTAAGTACATTAGGGGATCACCTACTTAGACTTGATGAGGTCAAGAAAAATTCCCAGAGTAAAGAATAAAAGCTGAATTAAAATAATCTACCAACAGATGAATTTTACTAGTCATAGTGGATAAATGTAATGTCCTGTTCATTTTCTTTTGCAAAAACACTTTGATTGGAAGTTTGCAGGATGGGTCTTGGGATTGTATAGCTATTTGCATATTTGTGAATGAGTCTGCATGTGCAGACTTATAACCTCAAAGTTTTATTCAGTAATTTTCAATATTTTTTCCAGAAATATTTTGCCTTATATTGCATCTTTATGGAACTTAACCTGTAGATAAAGGGTGATTTTAAAAATAGTAAATGAACTCTATCAAACCTGGCAGAATAGGAGCAATTCTGATATTAGAAGAGATTCTCTTGGATCTCTTTCAGTTTTCAGTGACTGAGGAGTTAGTTCAGAATCATTCAAAGTCTTAGTTACAATCTTCAACTGTATAAAATACATATGGAACATGCTAGAATTTAAACGCAAGTAAATTGTGCTGTTAGTCACCAAATTAGGAGACCATTAATATTTATCCTATTGTATAAGCTGTGGTATGCTTTGCAATATCTCCAAATCTGTGCCCATTTCAGGCCCTGATAATTCAACCCAGAGCTGCTTAAAGAAATCTCTCCTGATCCCCTTCTTCCCACTGCTAAAGGATATTTGCTAAGATGATGATGATGATTTGAACTTAATAGGTTTATATTGACTTCATATGACAGTAATTCATGGAGATATCTTGCTCATTTTTCCATGATATGATGTTCATTTTTCTTTCCAGCAGTCTGCAGTGACTCAGGATATAGGGATATAAGAGGGACTGTTGCCCAGATATGTGGTGGTAAAGGCTGATTTAAATATTTATGAAACCATTTGCACATAACTAAATAAGAGCCTCCCCCAAAAGACCATTTATTAAAATATTGTATCTTCTTTGGTGTCAGCTGATTACTTATGTAGTTTGGAGACAACTTATTACTTCTATAATCTCACATCTCCACCTATGTTAATAGTGAGATTTGCAATGTGGAGGATGGGAGGTTCATTTTCAATCTGGGCTAAACAAACTCTGCTCTAAAATAGATTCAGAATAGGAAAAAAAATGTGTCAATAATAATTCATTTAATAAAGTTGGGTTTAATTAAAGCTGTACCTGAAATTTCCCTGATCATATTCGATATGACTAAAGTGTGGCAATAGAGAACTTTCAAATGAAATTTGCTTCCTTCATTTAGGCAACTACCTTTGAAGAAATAGCACATAGGGAAGTAATTTCTACCATCCAAATTTACTAGGAATGAAGCTTCAGGAGACACATTGTCAATCCTAATGTTAAACACTCCTCATCAAATTATTTTTGGTTAATGTAAGCTTAGAATATGGAAAGTTGAAAAGACTATTAAAGTTTATTCTAGATATCTAAGGGCTCTATGTTCACATGAGGTTTATATAAATGGGTTAAAACAATCCAGTTCAATTTAATCAGGAAATTGGATCAGTAATTTATTTCAAATGCCAAATATCCCAGAAGCTGTTTCTTTGACATTTAATAAAAATCATTCTGTCCAGCTCACTCTTGTCTCTGCCAGAAATACTATGTTGAAAGGCAAAATATGAACTGGCACTGGTACCTCCAATATGGAACATTGTAAATAGAATGGATCTCCAAAGTTTTAGCATGACTTTCCATGACCTTCAGAATTCAGCATCAATCAACAATTTATCTTCATTTAGCAGATTCATATTGTCATGCCTTAGGACTCAAATATATCAAGTCAACACATTCATTATCACCTAAAAAAAACTATTTCTCAATCTGTTTGCCCATGTTATCAACTTTGTCTAAAATTCAAACAGTTGTGAACTAGCTGCAATAGAAGTATGAATAAAAATTAAATGCAATTAAAACATATTAATTCTGAGTCACTGGAGGTGTCAACATGCTTTCATAGAAGAGAAGCATTAAAACTAATAAATGCAAGAAATCCAGAGTAATGAGTTATTAAAAGGATAGTTGAAAAGAATTTCAATTTCAGAGAGTAAGATATTCAGGAAAGATAAATAATGAACAAAGATGATTGGGTTGGAAATAGTTAAGGTTTTAGCAAGCGTCAGAAATTTGTGGGGATATAAGTTGGATTTTAAGTGTCTGATGAGTAAATTATACTCAGCGTGTAGAAACTATTTTTTTTCAAATTATGATGAGCTAACACCCAGGGCACAAAATGTCTAGATTGACTTGGTAATTTGCATTAATTATGACTTTATAATTGATAATTTAGTTTTCTGGCTGCTAACAGCAACAACATAAGATGGATTAGCTTAAACAACTGGAATTTACTGGTTTACATGAGATTAGAAGTGTAAAACTGACATGTCAGCAAGGTGATGTTTTCTCACCCTAGACTGTGGCATTCTGGGGCTGGCTGCTGGCTATCCTTGGGTCCTTGGTTTTTCTGTCACATGGCAATGTTTTTCTCCTTTCTCTTCCAGGTTCCACTGAGTGCCAGTCTTTTTTTTTTTTTTTTTTTTTTTTTTTTTTGGCATGTGTGTGGCTATTCTAGTTTGCTAGCTACTGGAATGCAACACACCAGAGATGGATTGTCTTTCAATAAAAGGAGATTTATTTAGTTAACATATAGTTCTTCAGAGGAAAGGCAGCTAACTTTCAGCTGAGGTGGGAAGGCACAGGGTGATCTCTGCTGGCCTTCTCTCTAGGCCTCTGGGTTCCAACAACTTCCCCCAGGGTGATCCCTTTCTGCATCCCAAAGGCCAGGGCTGAGTTGTGAGTGCTGAAATGAGGTATGCTGAGCTGCTTGGGTGGTGCTACGTTGAGCTCTCTCATTTAATCACCAGCCAATTAAATCAAACATCATTCATTGCAGCAGGCACGCCTCCTAGCCGACTACAGATGTAATCAGCAACAGGTGATGTTCACATGCCATTGGCTCATGTCCACAGCAATAGAACTAGGCACCTTCACATGGCCAAGTTGACAACTGAATCTAACTACCACAGTGGCTTTCTCGCTGTGTCTGCATTTCATTCTGATTATAAAGGACTACAATAATCCAGATTAAAACCCGACCTGATTCAATTGAGCTACACTTTAACTGAAATAAAATCTTCAAGGGTTCCTATTTACAATAAATTCACACCCATCAGATTGCTGTCCAAGACCAAGAACATGTCCAAACTGGTATACACAATTCAGTCTACCACAATAATATTTGTGAACTCAAAGTAGCGGTGGAGAAGGATACCTGATAAGCAGTAGATCAAAATAGTGAAGCACTTGTGTGGCAATGGCATATATATGTGCTTAAGGAGTAGTGTTGAAAGAAGAGAGACATGTGATCCTTCAAGATGGGAAGTAACAAGTAGATGAAGATGAAAAAAAATAAATTGGGAAAGGGAGAAAGAAGAACTACAAATGTAACCTTTAACTTATTAAATCAAAATTGATATTTATATGTTTCTTCTTCCAGAAATGAACTTTTTAAATAGATGAGCTATAGTTTAATATCTTTCTCTCTCCAGCACCTGGTACATGGTAAGCCTCTGAATACATGTTAATGGAATGGATCAATGGAGGTGAAATAACTCATGTCATGATTTTGCTATTCTTGAAAATCTAGGAAATTGGGTCCTCTGGGATTAGTGGTGCTGGCAGCTAGTTGAGAATGCATTTGGAACACCTGCTGAAAGGAATATGATAATGATTCAAGACTAAAACAAGTCAGGAATGTGAGAATACCATTAACTTGAAGAGGCTATGGTCAGCAAGGTTTTAAAATTATTTTGTCAACAACTGCAATTTGTACAGCAGATGTAGAAATATCAGATAGTGGAGATAAAGGATTGGCAAAACAGACACAGCTACATGGTCTTTGGGGGCTGTGCTGGTTTGAAGCTACTGTGTACCCCAGAAAAGCCATATCCTTTAATCTTCATTTAATATTGCTATGATCTTTTTAATTGTTTCCATAGAGATGTGACCCATCCAATTTTGGGAGTAATTTTTTATTAGATGGCTTCCATGGAGATGTCTCCATCCATTCAAGGTGGAATTGCTTACTGGAGCCCTTTTAGAGGGAAACATTTTGAAAAAAGCTCAGTGTAATCAGAACCAACAGAGTGAAAACAGTCAGATACCTTTGGAAATGCTGAAGGAAAATGTCCCCAGGGAATCCTTATGAAATGAGAAGTCAGGAGAGAAAGCTAGCAGATATCACTATGTGGCTTTCCAGCTGAGAAAGAAACCTCAAAAGTGATCAGCCTTCTTGAGTCAAGGTATCTTTCCTTGGATGCCTTAGTTTGGACATTTTTATAGTCTTGCCTTAATTTGGACATTTTCATGGCTTTAGAACTGTAAACTTACAAATTAATAAATTCCCCTTTTAAAAACCTTCCTGTTTCTCGTATATTGCATTCTGGCAACTTTTACACACATAGCCCTATGTGTGCTAGATTAAATGGCTGCCTTTGCAACTCTGGCAGGTAGGAAGGAAAATGAAATAAGAATTATGCTCTGAATTTAGAGAATAGAGAATTGGTATAGTTTACAATTAAAGTTAAAAAGAAGAGGCCTCACAGGTATATGGAAGTGGGAGAGGTGAAGTTTGTGAAACAGAACTGCTATTCTTGTAATTCTTCATTTTCAAGGAGGTGAAATTTCAACATTCAAAATGACAGAGAGAAATGGAACAAAGTGTGAGGATATGGATCAAAGTTACAATTATGTTCATGAGTAACTGGAATGAAAAAGAGAGACTTTGGTTTTGTAAAATTGAGAATTCTAGAATGATCACCTACTTGGAGGATGAAGTTAATAATAGGACAGATGTGGAGAGAAAATTCATGAAGCAATTAATCAAGAAGTGATAAAACAATGTGGCTGTTAGGATGAAGACAATATATGTTATGATAAAAATTAAAAAAAGGGATGGCAGATGGTGCAATAGTGGCTCAGTGGCAGAATTCTTGCCTGTCATACCAGAAACCCAGGTTCAATTCCTGAAAAAAAAAAAAAAAGAAGGATGGCAAAGGAAAAGTTTATGGATCGTGGCCAGGTATAATGAATTTTTTACATCCTCTTTAAATAGGGGACAACAATAACCTCCATCAGAGAAGATAGTGAGAATTTCAGCCATTAGAGAAAATTCAAATTTCAGTTCAAAAGATGTGGAAAAACTGATTACATAAGATCTGTCCATGAAAAGGCCTATTAAGATATATATATTATATATATATTTATACATTATATAAATATATCATATTTATATATTTTATATCTGTGTGTGTGTGTGTGTGTGTGTGTGTGTATATATATATATATTTTTTTTTTTTCATGGGCAGGCACTGGGAATTGAACCCAGGTCTCTGGCATGGCAGGTGAGAACTCTGCATGCTAAGCCACCATGGCTCTCCCAGGACCTATATTGTCTAATTGATTTCAAAATAATATTTACATTGACACAGCATGGAAGAGGTAATCAAATCATATGATGTTGACAATTGAATAGAAACTGTGGTGGTTTGAAGCTGTGTATACTTTAGAAAAAACATATTCTTAAATCTAATCCATTCTTGTGGATGTAAACCCATTGTAATAAGATCTTCTGATGAGGCTACTTCATTAAAGTTTGATCCACCTTATTCCCTATTCACAATTGGCCTTAATTCTGTTACTGGAGTCCAGAGAGGTAAACAAATCAAAACAAATAAGAGCTGAAATCAATGAAACTAGAAGGAAAGGGATAGACTAGCAGAGGTTGCTATCTGCCTTACCATGTGACAGAGGAGCCAAGGACCACTGGTAGCTGGTTTTGGGGAAGAAAGCATTTCCTTGATGATTGTCATTTTCCCATAGTCTTTTGTAAGATAATATATTTCCTTCACTTAAGCTGAACCATTTCATGGTGTATGCTTTGAGCAGCCTAGGAAATTAAAACATAAACTAACATATTACTCTGAAAATAATTTATGGTATAGATGAAGAACTGGCTAAATAAAAGTTTTCAATGAAAACTAGAAATGATTGAAATCACAGGGTCGTTTTGGGTTGCTTGATTTCCCAAATGTAAACAGAATACTGACATAAACACATTCAAATGATACAAGCAGACATATGTTGAAAATTTTATTCCAAATGTCTAGGAAAGAGAATATGTCATAAAAAAATAGGGTACCTACTTCACCTAAATGCTGAGATTCCTCAAGTAAGAAGATGACACTTTAATCTTTTTTGGATTAAAAAGAGTTCTTAAAAAGGACACGATAAACCTAATCATTTGAAAGAGGGTGTAGTTATTTTTGAGGGTAAAAAAAGTAAAAAGTAAATTACCTTTACTTCTAGGTAAAAACAAGTAAATTACCTTTACTTCTAAAATCAACACTGATTACATTTTAAGAATTTTGCTTCTTTAAAGCTCACCAAATCTTACAATTATTATGTTATTTGCAAAAGCATGGTTAGTTTGAGTATCTGTCAGTATTTTCCAAACAAAAGTCAGAAAATCTCAGGAAACTAAAATAATTTTGAAACAGGATAACAGTATTTCAAAAATCCAAATTCCATACAAAGCTATGTCTACCTAGTAAAAAATTACCTATTAATATGAAAGTAAGTCAACAGCTTCAAAATTAAGATATATGACTCAATTAAATCCAGAGTGATGGAGTGGTTTCAAACATTAAAGAAAAAAAGTATGTATTTAACAGTTGAAGAAGAAAATTAACAAAAAAAAGTAAAGCTGAAGTATTAAAATTCATGGTACTATTTCTCATATGAAAGTTAAGAGGAAATACAAACAATTTAGATTATATGAAAACCAATTTCAAAAAGAGAAAATTACTGAATAATATGTTAGCTCCATATTCAGTGGATCAAATATAAACCAACATCATATATTTTTCAAGATAACAAGAATATCATTTATTTTTGTTGTTTTTGTTTCAGTTGCTTTGTGTTGTTTGTATGCTATCTAAACCATTTACGGTTTTGTTCATTTCTTTGGAATTCTAAGATACTAAATCCTGTAGGATCGTCTTTTCTGGCATTTCTGCCCAAATAAGGTTAATGAATAATAAAATTACTCTTTTAACTTTCATAAATTTGAGTATGGTATGTTTGGATATGGAGTTATTTGGGTTAATATTGTGTCAGGCTCATTCAACTTCTTGAATCTGTGGATTTAGGTCTTGTATCAAATTTGAGAAGTTTGCATAGTTTACTTCTTCAAATAATTTTTAAGCTCCATATTCATTTTCCTTTCATTCAGTACTCCAATGAAACAACCATTAGATATTTTGTAATTGTCACAAATGTCCCTGAAACTCAGCTCAGACTTTTTTTAAGCATCTATCTGTATGTTAGTTGTTGTTCAAATTTGATAATGTCTAGTGATCTCTCTTTTTTGTTTTTTATATTATTGAATGCTTTTTAATTGCACTGATTCTCTCCTTTGTCATATCCATCCTATTTAGTACATCCAGTGAGACTTTTATTTCTATTATTGTATTTTTCAGTCCAAAATTTCCATTTAGTTCTTTATATTTTCTATTTCTTCACTGATATTTTCTCTGTTTACATTTCTTTCAAGAGTGTTTTTAATTGCTAGTTAGAGTGTTTTTATGATGTCTGCTTTAAATCCTTTGTCCAATATTTCCAACACTGTGTCATCTTGGCATTAATTCTGTTGTCTTTCCTCATTTGATTTGAAATGTTCTTAGTTCTTGTTATGTTGAGTAACTTTGGATTATATCTTTAACATTTTGAGAATCATGTTATAAGACTATGATTCTGATTTAAATATTTTATTTAAGCTTGTGATCAACCTATTTATGCTCAAAATGCCTGTTCTGCCTTACTTTGGTGGGCTGTGGATTAAATGTCAATTTAATATATAAATCCTCTACAGTTTGAGTCTGGTCTCCCCCATTTGTCATGCTCAAATGACAGTCTTCTACTCCACAGTCTCTTCCACATGAGCTGGGGAGAGAAAGGACCACCAATTCATTACTTCAGGGAGAGGATGAAATTCAGAGTTCAAGTCCATGAGGAAAGAACACCACCTCATTAGTGCAGGGAAGGATTGGATAGAAGAGTATAACCCACAGATTTTGCCAGGTACGTATGTCTCATGTTACTGAGAACTCTTCCCATGAACTGTGTGGGGGAGAGGTGTTGCCTCCTTACTGCAGGGAGAGGGTAGAAGCCATTATTCCATCTCCACTGCTGCAGCACCCATTGGGGTAGGGATGAGACATGACATTTTTTTTATTATCATGAACTGGTAAGTGTTAAAAGATTTCTATCCTGTTGTGTTTCTTTTTCCCTGGAGAGAGAGAGGGGGTAGAAATAGCCCAGATAAATGTGGAGAATTAATGATGATTTTGGATGACATTTGTGATCAAGACCTTCTTTATGCATCTATTGCATGGTATAATTGAAGAAAGCCAAATAGCTATTCTAAGGTAAAAACATCTTCTACTTGTGTAACTGTCAGACTCTCATCATTAGCTTCACTATTAAAATTTAAAAGATTCTGAATAAATATGATTTCTACCAATTTCACCTTAAAACACAACATAATTTGACAATTGAAAGAAAATATTTTTTGTTATTCATTTTAACTTAACTGTGGTTGGAGGTAAGGGGACGGAGCTCAGAACATTATTCAGGCACACTCAATGTGCCATATTGGTGTGGTATGTAGGTCAGTGGGCAAAAGTGAGGAATAAAAGTCATAATGAAATAATGAGGGCACAACATTAAGGAGGGTTTTAACAGATTCACCTGTTACATTAATATTCAACTTCATCATTTTGACACTTATTAAACTATGAGGGTGGAAATTGTCAGTTTTCTACTGGTTGGTCACAAAAGATTGAATAAGCGATAGAAAATGTGAAAACACATCTGTCTCTAAATATCCGTACTCCCATTCATTGATAGCTATAGGAGTTTTCACTCTACTCCTACTCAGCATAAATAATACATTTCCAACTTTGTATTTATCTGGAGCCCTGTGACTAACTTAGACATATTAAGATGTGGGTGGAAATAATGCATTCATCCTCCAGGTGGTACCCTTAAAGGAAAGGCAGTATCATTTCCATCACCCCTTCCTCTGCTTGCTGACCATGTTGAACCCTGAAGTTAAGAACAGCATTCAAGAAAGTAGCAAAAACACTAGATAGAGGAAACTTGATCCCTTTTGACATTGTAGACTGGAGCTGCAATAACAGCTTGAAATTTTACATGAGGTAAAAATCAGCTTCAATCATGTCTGAAAAGACGTCATTCTGGAAACTGCTCACTCACCTGCTCACATCCTTAGACAGAAAGGAAGATGTGGTAGCAAATTTCTTACAGCTTCAACCTTAACTCAAGTAAATTGCAGTAATTAATAAGTCAGTTGTTAGTTGAACCATTTCACAGCAAATCACAGAGTAAAACAAGGAAATCATTTTGCAATTGCTGAGCAAGGTGAACCACATAACCTAATAACATTCTCCTTTTTCTACAACTAATTAATGAGATGTCTGTTTGATTTGATCCAAAAGAGCACTTGAGGGGAAATTTAAACAATATTTAAAATTGATGTTTCTTCTTCCTTTGAACAACTTGTGATGAAAATGTGATTGTTTGTAAAATGGCTAAACGTATGTGAATTTATACAAGCATGCTATATTCCCAAACTACATAAATAATATTGCTAAGATTACTAATATGTCAGCACAGCTACTCCAGGTATGTTTTTTGTTTGTATTGATAAAAAGCTCCAATTACAGACACTGGCATACTGTAGACCTGTACATATCATTGAAAGAATAAATGAAAAGATACATCCTTGAATCTATGTTGTAACAAATAAAGGAAATAATTTTTGTTCACTGAACCAACTAAGTGGAGGTCCTCGTGATACCACATATAACCCAGAGACTTGGGCATTAGTATATGATGAAGAGAATGTAACCACCTATTAAAAATTATATGATTGCAGTACTCCATTCAGCAATCATTAAAGACACTGAAAACGAGATCAGACTTCAGTTAGAGGTGTGAAAGAAGGAGATCCTGTTAAGACAAAAGTAAATCAGAATACAGTGTTAAGAATGACAATGTCTGCATTTTTAAAATTTCAACTTCTATATGAGAACAATGGAAATGTTTGTTTCATCTAAAATTTAAATTTTATGTAACACGTTATCTAATTTAACCTGTCTGGTCAGTTTATTTAAACAACCTAATTACATGGAACCTTGAATAGGAAATGAGATTTTGTTATTCTGTACTGGTAAATGTAATACCCTGATATATTCCAGAGCATTTTGGCCAGAAGAAAAAAGTATTTGCAAAGTCTGCTAGAGGGACTGTGGAAAAATGCAGACCCATTAAACATCCCTACCTGGGGAATTACTGATATTCCTTCAAGAATTAGGGACTACAAATTTAATAAGCCAAGTGTTCTAGTTTGCTAGCTGCCAGAATGCAACACACCAGAAACAGATTGGCTTTTAATAAAAGGGGATTTATATTGTTAGTTCTTCAGAGGAAAGGCAGCTAACTTTCCACTGAGGTTCTTTCTTACATGGGAAGGCACAGAATGGTCTCTGCTGGTCTTCTCTACAGGTCCCTGGGTTCCAACAACTTTCCCCGGGGTGACTTCTTTCTGTATCTCCAAAGGCCTGGGCTGAGCTGCGAGTGCCGAGATGAGGAATGCTGAGCTGCTTAGGCTGTGCTATGTTGTGCTCTCTCATTTAAGCACCAGCCAATTAAGTCAAATGTCATTCATTGCAGCAGGCACACCTCCTAACCAACTGCAGATGTAATTAGCAACAGATGAGGTTCACGTACCATTGGCTCAGGTCCACAGCAACTGAACTAGGTGCCTTCACCTGTCCAAATTGACAGCTGAATCTAACTACCACACCAAGTCCTCAATCCTGAGGCTTGTGTTTACACTTACTTCTGAAATGGTGAAGCTAAGCCTACTAATAATTATGACTAAGAGTTACTCCCAGAGAAGCTCTTTCGTTGCTCACATATGGCCTCTCTCTCTCTAAGTCAACCTTGCAAATAAGCTCACTACTCTCCCTCTTTCTGGGACATGACCCCAAAGGGTGTAAGTCTTCCTGGCAATATGGGACATGACTCCCAGGAAGAGTCTGACCCTGGCATGAGTGATTAAGAATGCCTTCTTGAACAAAAGAGGTAAAATAAATAAAACAAAATAAAGTTTTGGTGGCTAAGAGACTTCAAATAGAGTCAGAAGGTCATTCTGGAGGTTATTCTTATGAAAGCTTCAACCAGATATTACAAATTGCCACAGTATTCCCAACTAACAGCATTCCTGGAAATCCTAAAGAATACCCTGGGGTCTGTTGAAGACTCTATAAAAGTTTTCCTCAGTAAGTTTAGTCTTTCAGCAACTTAAGTTCTCCATAATGTTGCTGTGTAAGATGAGCCCTGAAACCCAGAGGTATTAGAATCTCCAAAAACAACTACCAGTGTTATTTCTCTACTCATAAAGTCAACACCTCTTTCCAACATGAAGAAGTTAAAATGGCCATAGTCCATATAGTCCTGAAGACTGAGAGAAAGATCAAATGGATTGGGAGGAGGTGTAACTGAAAAATTAGAATTTAACAAATGATTATGACTACTAATTCATTATATGGATATTTCATTTTAGTTTCCAGTGTATTAGAATAGCCAGAAAAAAATACCTGAAATTGCTGAACTGTAATCCAGTAGACTTGATTTTTGATAATGATTATAACTATATAGCTTTTATTATGTAACTGTGTGATTGTAAAAATCTTGTGACTGATACTCCCATTATCCAATATATGGGAAGATGAGTAAAAAAAATAAAGACATGCATGGAAAAAAAATAGTTGGGGAATATGGGAGAAAACAGCCCTATGTAAACTATGGACAATAGTTATAGTACTATTTGAATAATCTTTCATCAATTGTAGCAAATATAACTATTGTTAAAAAAAAATAAAATTACAAAAAAAGTGTTATCATCAATTGTAACAACCTTTCTATACCAATGCAAGTGTTATATCCTGTATTTTATGCATGATTGTTCTGTAAGCCCGCAATTGCTCTAATAATTTTTTAAAAGGATATTTACCTGGAAAAAAATGATGTGACTATGTTTAAGTCAATATATATATATATATATATATATATATATATATATATATATATATATATATATATAAAATAAACCTAGTAAACATATAAATTTGAGAGCCATATTTCTAAGATTTGATTTTGTGGATTCAGTATTATAATGGCACTATAAAGCTCGAAGCATTTTGGGTTTTAACTATTAATCTGAAATTTTAACATTATAGATACATAGCAGATAAATTACATATCTCCAAGAGGATCATACTGGGAAAAAAGTTACAATATGGAATTATTCATCATTTTCTCAAAGTATATATGACCATACCTGTTATGTTTTGAACTATTATGAGTATTATTCTTTATAATGAAAATGCATGTCTATTCTGTATCGATAGCTAACAAATTAGTAGTTTAAAACATTAACTACTTTTTCTCTTATGATTCTGTGGCTGAGAAACTTAGAAGGGGTTGGATGGACAGTGGTGTACAATGTGGCCTCACTCACTCCATTCACTCTGCTGGAAAATCCAGGAAATTCACCCACATGCTGGACGTGCTGGCGTTCCATCATCAGTCCCTTTCCTTTCCATGTGGGAAGACAGGGCTTTCTGACAAGATGGTGGTCACACGGTAGGTAGGCTTTTTGATGGCATCTGTCTTCCAGGAGAGAACATACCAAGAAACGTGAAATGGAAAAGCTGCAAGTCTCTCTCAGAAGTTACATATCACTTCTGGCACATTCTATTGGTCAAAATCAGTCCCAGGGTGGGCAGAGATTCAAGAGCAGAGGAAATAGACTCCATCCCATGAGAAGATGCAAAGAATATGTGGCCCTCTTTAATCTACCATGATATATAAGCCAGGTTTCGGACATGCAGGTAAAAATATAAAGATACTACATGTATTCGTAAATTAGAAGAATGAATAAATACATCAATATACACAAAGTCCAACTCCCTTTATGGGAGGTTTTAAAAAATTCTGCATGAAAAATATGAACATTTCAAAAAGCCATCAATAGAATTTGAAAAGAAACATGTAGTTTAAAAATGACATATTTCTACCAGAATGTCTAAAAAAGTGGTGATAGTGGGAAGTATATTGAACTTTCAATATATTCTCTTTCAAACATATTGAAAGAGAAGAAGAAAAACCTTGAAAGATTTTGCCCACTTTCTTCATTCACAAAATTATTTATTCATTTATTCATAATGGTATATTACGAATGATATATTATTCATTTATTCATTATGGTATATTCAAAAAATACACTATAAATATTTTTTGAGGGCCCATCATGAGGCCAGGGACTGTGTTAGGCAAAGATGTTTTAACAATAAGGAGACAGGTATTATTTTATTTTATTCATGATCTTACAACCTGATGTTGCAAATTACCCTACCTGAAAGGATTTGAGTTCTGATAGTGTAGAACAAAAACAGTCTTTGTGTATTCTATAAATGAGCAATTTCATGTGAAAAAGGTTAATAAAACAAATGCAATAAAATACAAATTCATAGATGTAGTCAGCTTTTTTAATCAAATAAGCATAATTTAGGATTTTGTTATATCCCCAGTTCATCCTAGATCTTTTAGGCCAATGAATAAGCCATGTTTTAATGAAAACAGATGCCTCCCAGTACACAGGACAGTTACATCTGCCCTGTAGCTCCACATGGGAACAGCTTCTCTTTGCTTAGCAGCCCATCCCCAGTTCCAAGAAAACAAGAGCCTCTTAAAACAATGTTGAAAAGCTAGTGGCCTGCAAGTCAACTGGCAGTGTATCTGCATTTTTAAACAGGCTTGGATATCGGGGAAAGCTGAATGTTCACTCGTAACTGACCTCTCTGAGCCAAGTTCAGACTGGTGTGAGTTATCAAATCTGACAGCATTTTGGCAAGCCTTTGAAGGTGCTCTGGCCAGGCTCCCTTCCAAGCTCAGCTGGGATCAATTAGGATAAATAATAGTCCTGCAATTGCTAGTTCCTACCCTGCTTTTCAAAAGTGATCAGTGTACAATAATGAAATTCTGTCCATTCAAAAGAAAATGAGATTGAATTGAAAGGTTAAAATGCCCTGAGAGTTGCAGGAGAACAACGAAAGGGGAAGAAGTACCAAGCAAAGAGGACATCATTTTAAAGATATTTTTCTTTCTAAGAGATAAACGTGTATTTAAAAATATTTTAATATTATAGGAAACTGAAGTCTCACCTTAAGAGCAATATTTTGAAAGCCTGATTAAAAGATCATATGTACATTCACAAACACATTATCAATGACTTTAGACTACCCTCAGCAACCAAAGAGACCTGGTAGTATATAAAGCAAATTTTCAATTCTAGGATGAAAATTGTAATCAAGCACAGTTTAGTGGTGAATAGTATATGGTAGGTGGGAGTTAGTTAGGAACAACACCAAAAGATAATTTTCTGTAGTTAGAGTAAGGCTGCATCCAATAAGACTTATTTTCTGCCTTTCATATAAATCAAGTTTTGCTTTTACTGGGTGTTCCTCTTTTTGTGGCCTTACATTCAAAACTTGACTCATTGCCAGAATTTCCTTTTTTGACCTTATTAATTGCTACTAGAATCATGAAGCCATCATGACACCTCATTAATGTTGTCAGTTTGACATTGGTCTGATACAAAATGTTACTCCTTTTTTAAAGCATTGTAAGTTAAAATGTGGCTCTATTTTTGCCTTATATGTGTTTTCTGTTTTTCTTGGTGTTCGCATTTTTTTGGACTCACATACTTACATTTTCTTTTACAAAGAAGGTTTATTTTTAATAAAAATATCTGAGTTTTGGTGGGGATGTTTCTTTTTTTTTATGCAGAGGTAAAAAGTTATTTGGAGTCTTATCTATAAAAATTTTTGCATAAATTACAAAAATGAAGATGCTTTCTCCCGATAGAATTCAATCCATCTTTTAACTTTATTGACTTAGAATGTCAAGAGTATATAAAGGTTGTGGAGGAAATAATTTAAGAATGTTAAGAAACATCCCAATATAATTGCTCATTGGTTCTTGAATTTGCTGCAGTATTCATTCAATAATATCCCTGTTAACTGCTAAGAATAAAGTTATGCTCAGACAAACTCCTTCCTCCCCAAAAGTTAACTGTTAAGTCTGGATGAGTTATTAGCTCTCTCCTTCTCACCTTCCATTATACTCAATTATTGAAGCTGCCAGATGGGGTTGGGTTCTTACAAACCAGTATATGGTTTGATTAAGTGATATATAGATTATTTCATTGTTTCTCAGTGCAAAGACTGTAATATGGTTTGTGTTAGGGAGTATATTCTCCAGCATCTGAAAATCTGAAGTACTTAATGTTATAGTATATTCTCAGATTATTTTGCAGGTCATTTTTTTTCAGTTACTGACTTCTAGTTGTGAAGTTAATGAAAAATAAAATATCAAAATGGGGTAACAGAAGAGAAATATGTAAAAACAGATTCAATTGTGTTGAGTTTAGCAAGTATTTAGTCTTATAATATGCATCATTTGATATATATGGAAGACACTAAAGATGTTAGGCTTAGTTTCTTGTCATAAGGATATTAAGAATCTCAATGGGAAGATCTCAATGAGAAAATAATACTGAAGTGACAGTACAAGATGGTTAAAAATCCAAAGTGAGCAGTGAGCAGTCTGAAAATTACTAGAACAAGAAGATAAAACTCTCTATGAACTGACATATTTGGGAAGACTTTGTTGGGTAGTTATGACCCAGGCTCACCACTGAGTGATTAAGATATGGCTAAAGAAGGGATAAGAAAGTGAAATAAAGGGAGGGCTGAGAATTAGAATTCTCTTGAACAAGGGCTAAGTGATGGATAGGAGAGCAATGTCCCAGGCTGACAAGTTCAGTGGGATGATCATCTTAAAATAATTGAGACATGACCTTAATTACAACATTTTGTAGCAAATTTTACTCCCATGAATGTGATATCCCTCCATTATATTAACTTGTCCATCTTCACAAATTTTATTGTATTTATTTTAATAGAAATCAAGTTGTCAATTAGGAAGAATTGCTTTGTGTGTCTATTTTTCCCAGATTTCCTAAAGCCAAACACCTGCAGAAACCTCTGGATTGCAAGGCTGGACCCAGAGTTTTGCTTTAGAAACCTTTGCTTTTTTGTCACTTTGTTTTGTTTTGCGAACATAAGATAATTTTTAAATGAGGAGGCCTATTTTCTTTCATTTTCATGTTGTTATTCATTTATGTTGTCTTTTTAAGAAATTTGATTCATTCTACCAATTTTTCTTTTATTCTTATTTGATTATTAGTGTTATTTTTAAGTTCACATGGGTTTATATATTTGTAATTGATTTGATACTTGCTTCAAATAAATATAAATTTTAGCTTTATAGCTTTATTGCTTTATTTATATAAAATACATTTGAATTAACATGAGTGCAAATCTATGATGGTACATCTTCTGTAACTTACTTGATGTCAGGTTATCTGGCTGGAAAGATAAACTGGGAAAACACTAAGACCATACAGAGAGGGAAAAAGGCACATTTGTCCAGTATTCTAGTTGACCCTACAATGACTCCTAAGCTAGAAACTATCTTAATGCAACTGCATGAAAGACGCCACGTGAAACCAAAAGAACTACCCAGCTCAACCCAGTTATCTCATAGAATCATAGAGGAAAGAATTGCTTTAAGCCACTACCTTTGGACGGATGGTTGTGCACCACTATAATAGAATTTGTTATCAAAATTCATGTATTGCCATACCAAAAACCTAATCTAAGTTTCATCAACTTTGGGACTGAGCAGCAGATGGAAACTTGAAGGTCCTCAAGAAGACTGTTAGAGAACATTTGAAGGACAGAGCAGAAATAGAAATAGTTTTTGGAGGCTAGAGATAAGGAAATCCAAGTTATGTAGCAGCAGAACAATTAGGGAAAAGGTAACTCCTGGTAACATGAAAGATGAAAAAGGAGCCTCAAGGCATTGTGAATGTGGCTAAGACCTCCAGGTAGGATGTTGAAAGTGCCAAGTGGCTTCTTTTAATTAGATAAAGTACAGGAAGAACAAGATGAGCTCAAAAAAGGAACGATTCCATTTTTAGGGAGAATACAAAGGAAATATAAAGAAATCAGAATTTGCTGGTCTTGAAAAGACTGTTCCTAATTCTGAGACTTTCCAGACAGTTTGTTCAAATTGCAAATCTAGGTGCTGCCAGTAGCATGTAGTCCTTGAGGACTCTTTAATAAAACCTCAGAAAAATTGAAGTTTGTGAGAATCTCTTAGTTGGGAAAGGGAGTTTTAAGAATTTTAAGAACTGTCCCACAACTGCTCACCCTCAGCTGAAGGAGAAAGAGGCCTGTCTGGGAGGAAACATGGGTATGGCTTTTTCCTCAGAATGAATTACAGTATTATGCATAAGAAATCCAGAAAGTTTTAGAAGAAATTCTATCCATTTAGACTGAGTGTTTTAGAGACAGCTCACAATGGAAAGAAGCCTTTTCTGCTCTTAGGTTTTTTTATAGCTATGAAGCAGGGTCCTCTGCTACTTAGAACCTACTCAGCTACAAATATAGGCCACCTCTCATGGAAAAGAAAGGATAGCACAGAAGTCAAAATCAAAAGTCCCGAAGACACCATCAAGAGCCATGGAAAACCAGATCCTAAGAATGGGGCTAGTCTCTAATCAGGGAACTGGCATTATATTTCCAGCTGAATTTTAGAAGTGCTATTGTACAGTAACTGTTATGTGCTTTCCATTCTACCTATTGATATTACAGAAATAATTTGTTGCATGATGTTGCAATCATGGTGGTGAAAGCAGCCAAAGACATTTTGAATATTTAAAGCAATGTACCAATTAAAAGAACGGCAACAGGATAGAATATGTAGTGGTATTTGAGAAATTCTGTAATTTACATTGTTCAGTAAAATGCACAGCTGGTTACTAAAATATTTTTCACTCATTCATTAAAATATTTTATTTTTAACTTTCCAATGCTCACTTTTTAAAAATCTCATCACCACTATAAATGTTGAAATTGGTGTTCATCAACTTTAGGACTTGCAATATCACTCAAACTTAGATTCCCTACCTGGCCTACAATTCACACACACACACGCCCGTACACAATATCATATGTTAACAAAAGGTTGTTTCTTCTTTTTAAAACTGGACGTAGTATGTAAGAAAATATCCATGTTTTATCTGTGTAAACAAAACTGCAGTAACCAGAAGCTGAAAGAGGAGTTGAGGTTCATAAAGATTATGTTTAACAAATCCACTGTTTTAATCCCCACTTCACACACTCTTTGATCCACACGTCCCCTAGATTCAATATCAGTAAAGTAATCCTGCCAATTCAATAAGTTTAAATTAGATACTGCTTATATACATAGCAGATGTTTTAGACAGAGTCAGCAAATTTTTCCTGTAAAGAACTAGATAGTAAATGTTTTAGACTGTTTGGGGCACATATGGTACCTGTAAAAAAAAAAGGTTTTTTTTAAATAAACCTTTGAAAATGTAAAACACATCCTTAGTTCATGTGCCATTAAAAAAACTTCATATCATTACTACCTTGAGTAAAATGAATACTTCATTATAAGAAGGCATATATAAATTTAAGTATCTTTTACTTTGTAATAGATATGTTCAGGTAACTCTAGGTGCCATGGACTTTCCCTCAACTTCCATTTATTATTTGCTAGTATAAATTTACATCAACTATTAAGATTGAGCTCTGTTCCACAGTTCCAGTGTCCTAGGCTAAAAGAAATTCTATCACATTCAACATATGGTTTATAAATTCTAAGACTCTGAGCATTGACATCCACTAAGAGGGTTGGGTAATGTAGAGACAGAGAATTGTTTGTGTGAATGGGGCAAGGGAGGGGCATTGTATTGGGCTAGGGATAGAGGAGATGCATCTCAATTTGTCCACATTCTATCAAGTAAACACAGTCATGTGACAGTATCCAGCTTATAGGAAGCCGGACAGTGTAGTCATACTGGGTACCCTTAAGTAAAGAAGAAGCAAGTTTGGTAATAGCTAAGCTACAGTCTGACCTAGGTGTATACCAAAAAAATTTCCTTTAATAGAAATTTAAATTTAAGCCAAATTTGGTACAATTCAAACAACTTATTTAAA
Organism: Myrmecophaga tridactyla; assembly: GCA_004026745.1. NCBI lineage: Eukaryota > Metazoa > Chordata > Mammalia > Pilosa > Myrmecophagidae > Myrmecophaga > Myrmecophaga tridactyla. The sequence continues at coordinate 45,247 of PVIY010009788.1, read as the reverse complement.
AATTATTTAAGTTAAAATAGAATGATGTCCATTTAATGGAATATTTTATTATTATCTTTTCCTCATTTTAATGGTCTCGTAAAAACAAAAATAAATGGCTCATATTTGAATAACATTAACTTCCATAAGTGTAGATCAGATAGCAATTTAAATATTATGGGAATTTTGTAAGAATTGTCCTATATGACTGTGGGGATGGGCAAGTCCAAATTCTATAGGGCATGCCACAAGCTGAGAACTTTGATGAGGGTTATTGATGAATTTCCCAAGAGAAGTTGACTGGCTGAAGTAGAGATAGAAATTTTCCCTTCTGACTGCTGAAATCATCACTTCTGTTTTTAAAGCATTCAACTGATTAGATGAGACTTCTCTCATTGTCCAAGGCAATCTCCTCAGTCAATTGTAGATGTAATCAGCCATAGATGCAATTAATTTACTCATGATTTAATTCCAAAAAAAAAAAATGTCTTCAGAGTATGTCACCACATGCTTGACCAAACAACTAGACACCAAAATTTGGCCAGGCTGACACATGAACTTAACCATCACAGTGATGAAAGAGTCAGAGAATATAGGGGAGATAATTTAGCTATGATATCTGTGCATACCGGATATCATAGCTTGCCTGTGCTGCTATGACAAATACCACACAATGGGTTGCTTGAAACAACAGGAATTTGTTGGCTCATGGTCTTGAGGTTAGAAAAAACCCAAAACCAAGATATCTGCAAGGCTTGGTTTTCCCCTGAAGACTGCAGCATTCTAGTTGTGGTTTCTGGAAATCCTTGAGGCATTTTAGCTTATATCTCTGTTTCCCCTCACCTAATCATGTCCTCTCCTTTCTCTTCCAGATTACTACTCACTTCTTTCTTCTATGGCCCCCACGTGCTCTTTACAAACTCTCTAGTAATCCAGATAAAGAACCAATCTGCTTTAGCTGGCCACACCTTTAACTAAAAATAACATCTTTAAGAGGTCCTATTGTCATACCTAGAGGGAAGTGGATTACAAATAAAAACATGTGTTTTGGGGAAATACATAATTTAACCTCTCACAATTGATAATCTCCATATTCATGTTGAATAGTTGTTATTGATTAGATGATAAGGTTTAACTCATCCAATGCTGAACCCTTCCATTGTCCTTTCAGAAAAGAAGTTGCCATCCCACAATACTCCATGTAAACTAGCTTCAATATTGTGACTAAGCCAATCCATTTATGTGATCTGAAAAGCTGGGGTCCTAACCCTGATCATGCCAGGGAACAAGCTGGCAAGATTGTTCTAGAGTGCAATTCTGTCATATCATAGGGCTACTGGAGAGGGCAAGTGTTTCACTAATCTTGCAATTTATAAACCTCACAAGAGAACATCAGGGCTCTCTCCCAGAGACTGATTTCCTGCTCTGGTCCCTCCTCTGGGATGACTGCAACTAGTTCAGCCTTCAAAGCCTGGGGTTGTGCTAATGAAACGGTCTTGATTTGCATGACAATGTTATTTTTGCCAAGATCCTTTCAATCTTCCATTGATATTTATAATGTAAAGCTACCCTTAGAATTTGCATTCCTTCCATTCATTTTCTCCATTTCTTCTTTTCCATTCCATATTTTTAATCTCATCTTTTATTGAATTGCCATCTGAGCTATTAAAAAGGATTATACCATTTCCATTCCTTTTATTGCATGGATAGACTGTCATGGTACAAAGTCATTCTACATGATTTCATCTCTCCAGTGAAATATAAATATTTATAAAATATAAATTTTCAAACCCAATACTGAAAAATATTACAGAAACAGTATATACGTGTTTGGTACATGTTAGTTGCTTTTATAACAAATGCAAGATGTCTTAGTGTGCCAGGGCTGCTGCAATAAGCCACACAATAGATTGGCTTAAACAGCAAGAATTTATTGGCTAATGGTTTTAGAAGCCAAAACAATGTATAACCAAGGCTGCGTTTCTCATGGAGTCTGTAGCATCATCATAATGGTTTGCTGCAATCTTCGGTGTTCCTTGACTTGCACCTCTGCCTCCATCACATAGTGATGTCCTTGGTCTCTGCCTGTGGCTTTCTCTGACTAATCTGAATTTCAGGTCTTTATAAGGCCTTCAGTAAAATAGACTGAGGCCCACTCTGAGTTAGTTTGGATGATCCTATTAAAAATGAAACCCACACCCTGACTCACCTTAACATATTACAATAGACTTTTTGAGAATGAGTTTGTACCCATCAGAATGTAGGTTAAGACTTAAATACATCTTTTATAGGGTACATGTTTCAATCCCCAAACACACAGTAATTTTGAAAAATTAATCTTAAAACTTTCAATAGACATATATATATATACATGTATATGTTAGATGTCTTCTTTGTAAATAGTTTCAGATATGTGAGGTATTCAGCATTTTTAAATTACCTTTCTTTAATTGCTCCACTTTTCTTTGGATTGAAAGCACATGGAATTTAGAAACTATTTTCCAAGTAGCATCTACCACCTTGGTTTGCTTTGATGCTGGCACCAGGCTTATCACATGTTCCTGTTGCTTTTGGACTAGCAGTTTACCTCATAGCACCATTTTCTATCACTAAGGCTTGATTTAAATAATATCAAAGTTTTACTTATAACATTGGAAAATTAACACATAACTGTTTTTTTATAAAAGCATTTGTTGCAATGTCAGAGATGGGAATTTTTGACATGTCTATGTCTTATCCAACAGATAATAGAGATTCATGACAAAGAATGTGAGAGACAAGTGACAGCCTGCCCATTTGTATGCTCATGTCACCATGAAAGACATAATTGGGAAGTAATTTAACAGAAAATAGCATAAAATGGCAGCAGGGTGCTTTAATCTAATTTTTAATAATAAAAATCCTGATAATTACAGAAATGAACATTTCTAGATCTCACTAAGGAACAAATAATAGTTTCATGTGCCCACAACAATAGCATTGTTGGCTTGCATCTAGCCAGAAATTCATGAACAGAGCTAAGAAATCTTCTTCCAAACATGTATGTTCTTAACTCTGAAGGCTTTGGTTTCATTTAAGGTTTGAAAGCATATTTTAGAATTATTATTATTTACAACAATTGGAAGACTATTAGTCTAAGCCTTTATCTCACAAGAAAATGGATCATGCCAACTGTTGTCTAATCTGGGGAGAAGAGCAGGAAAGTACAATAAATGAAATTTTTTAGTTCTCTTTTGATTGGATGAGTTGTATTTTTAATTAATGACTTTAAAAAGTTCTATCAGTTTGATAAACTCAGTACTTAATAAAGACCATGAAATATTATTGCTCAACTTTGTCTTGATGAATTTTCAACTTTAGCTTAAAACAATACTATATTCCATCAACAAAGACTTGATAAACAGCAGATATTAAAAGTACCCTGTTTTGAAAGTGCCAAAGTTAAGGAGAGAAGATTTCTAAGATGACTTTATGACTAAATAACAATTCCTAATATAAAGGTTAGAATTTTAATGAGAGGAAAACAATTTTATTTGAATTAATAATGAATTATTATGATTATTAATAAAACCCTAGTTGGATTTGAAGGGATGAAGAAATAACTAAGATCAAGAATATTAGAATCACTTTTAAAAATATAATTCAACTCTGCTGTAATATACATTGAGATTCTGTTTTCTTTCAGAAGTTATAAGAAATCTCTTCATTTAACTGGTTTGCATTTTGTTTCTAAGTGATAGGGGGTGTATGAAAAATTTATCTTATTCCAGTTTTAAATTTCCTTTTTCCTGAAGACTTCTGGCATTAACAAAATGAAGTATACATATAAGGAAATGCCTTAATAATTCACAAGGAACAGGAACTTCAATTATTTCAATATACTTTATGTAGTTAAGTTTAAAAGGGCCATTGAAATATAAAATGTTCTTGGCCCCTCTGATAAGTGCACTAAGCCTCTGTATTTTATAGTGTTTCTGTTTCCTCTTTTAATCTGTCAGTTCTTAAAAGCTGTCCTTCATATCCTGTTCTATTCTGAAAAAAAGCCACGTTGGTTCAGTTTAAAGTCAAATTTTATAGTCTATGTAATGACAGTTGTTTTAGCTTGAATTGTGTCCCCCAAAAAGATATGTTTAAGTCCTAACCCCAGGTTCCATGAATATGAACTTATTTAGAAATAGGGCCTTTGAAGATATGATTAGTTAAAATGAGGCCAAACTGGATTAGTGTAGTTTCTAATCTAATAAGACTGGTATCCTTAAAAGAAGACGAAATTAGGATGTAAACATAGAAAAATACAGGAAGGAAAATGGCATGGGAAGATGGACATGAGAAAAAAAACATGTGAAGATGGAGGCAGAGATTTGAGTAAAGCAACTCCAAGCCACGGAACTCCCAGGATTCCTGGCAAACACCAGAAACTAGAAGGAGCAAGGAAGAATTCTCCCATACAGGTTTCCTAGGAAGCATGTTCGGCCAACACCTTGAATTTGGACTTCTAGCCTCCTGAACTATGAGGCAATAAATTTCTTTTGTACTAAGCCACAAATTTTGTGGTACTCTATTACCTTTGGAACTAGGGAGAGTACTGAATTCTTTGTAGGCTAATGCAGTATAAAGAAAGAATCAGGAACCCATTACGAATTCCTTCTGTGATCTTGGAAAAGTCTTTTTCTCTCTTGGGCCTTGCTTCTTCTGATTGTAAAATGAAGACATTTCACTGACAATTTCTCCAAAGTCCCCTCAAACTTAAAAGTTTGTTGTAAAGTTTAATCAAAATTAATAAATATATATGGAAACAATGAGTGCAAAACAAAGTAGTAATTTGGATGGCTTTCTAATTAATATAAGCGACAAGAATCTAAAAAAGTCGTGCATCTTAGGAGTCAATCTGATGATATCCTTTGTTGCAAATGATTTTGCTAATTAGGTTAAAATATTCACCTTTCTAATTCACTCATGCTGGAACTCTATACTCCTAAGTATAGTATGTCCAATGACAGATAAAAAAAGTTCTTCAGTTATTGAACTACCTCAATCGCCACAAACATTTTTGCCAAAGTAGCATTTTTAAAAATGATTGATCCACCCCCATTGATTTTTTTTCTCCAAAATATTTCCTTCATTTGGCTTAGAAGCAGCAACCAGCCAGTGGAAATTTTTGCAAAACTCTTGGCTTTCTGTACCAACCTAATAGCAGATGGATATTTCCCCACAACAGATGAACCAAATGTTTCTCTTTGGATAGGTTTTCCCATTAAACAAACTTTTGCTATTGAAATCTATGTTTAGATTTGGATTGTTGGGACATCACCAACTTAAATAGATGCTTGCTGAAATATCTGTTTTATTTTGCTGATTCAGAGACATGTTGATTGTTCTTTGAATTTAGTAACAATCATCAAGTACTATTTTAAAATAATTACTTTGTCAAAAGGTGATACTTCTAATGTTTGATTTTTTTGGCTCATGAAATAGACGTCAATCCTTTGAAAATTACTTAAGCTATCCACATTTCTTTTCCCTGAATACTAATGAATCTTTTGAATTTTTTGGTGACAATCACACTCTGCTGAAGTCTACCAACAGAGAAATTCAAGACCAGAAAAATGCATAATTGCTGCTTTATTGGGGGGAAAAATAAGGATTTTTTTTCAAAAATTCATACCTGTATTGACTTTGGGCAGCTTGCTCCTCCTTAACCTCAGTTTCCTGTGTCTCTCCCAGCCCTAAATTTCAAGGACCCTATAACCCCATTTACAAGCTTCACTAAGCTAACTTAATTTATCGCAGATGTACTCTTGTCCAATATCAATGCCAATAAACATCAGCATTAGGAAACAGCTAATAAGAAGCTAAATATTTACGATATTTTCAATAGTATAAGCAGAGATTGATATAAATGAAAGCACAGATTTAGTTCTCATTAGATAGAACAGAATTTCGTCAGTCATTCTTTTTGTTGCCTATTGCTTATAACATTGGAATTCCCATCCAACTTCAATGTATTTTCCCTGTTCTATTCTCCATTCCTACTTTGTTCTTTACCTTCTCACATATTCTGCAGATTCTGAGAGATTGAGTCGCAATAAAAGTTTATGGGGAATATAATTTTTCTTTTCCAATGGTCATGCCCATATCCTCCCTCATCCAACCCACAAACTAGGAGGCACAGTCTCCTTAAGGTCAAAACAGTTTCAAATTAAGAGTAAAATGGCCTGTAGCAAATTCTGTTTTCAATATATCTATTCTCTGCTTTTCCCTTATTAATAAAAACTCATCTGGCCACAATTTTCCCAATATCAAAAGATTATTCTAAGCCAATCAAGATGATCCTGTGTCCTTCAGTGAACTATTAAAATTTCCAATCTACTTTGCCATGTTGCCCAGTTCTGGATGATAAGAATTAAGTTTGAGTCTTCCGAAGGACTTTGAAGAAGATTTTAACTTGCTTGATAAAGGGAACATTTTTAGTTGGCACTGTCTTCATCTCCCTTTTCTTGTCATATAGCCTAGAATTGAAGTTTCCATCTTATGATTATAAAGCAATACCAAGAAGAACACAGATATGCAGAAGCACCCCAAAATTTGAATGGCTATATCAAACCCAGCAGCTACTAATATTCATTCTTGTTGTTATATTATAGATCCAATCATTTGTTTGAGGTAAAAGCAGTGCTGGGCAGCCCAGATCCCACCTTTTGGATTGAAGGATTTGCTGCTCCCTCTGCTGGGAAAGGTTCTCAGTGGACATATGTAACCTGTCAAGCCATCTTCAGGAATTGCATCAGCTGAAAAAAGTCTCCTTATCAAGGATATGTCCCATCCTGCATCCAATAACTGGTTAATATTGGGGTTTAAAGAACCTGGCATCTTCCCTCAATGCAGGATAACTCTAAAGAGCCATCCCATCTTTGCAGCTCCCCAAATGCAGTTGAATTGAGACAGAAATGCAGCCAACTTCTCCTTTAAGCCAAAGATCTTCACTTCCCCTTTGGTAATTATCTTAGTTTCCTAGGGTTGCTGAAACAACAAACTACCTGGCTTAAAACAACAGAAACGTTTCGTCTCTGCTTTGGAGACTAACTACAAAATCTGTAGGGGAGAATTCATCCTTGCCTTTTCCTATCTTCTGGTGGTTTTCTGGCAGTCCTAAGGTTTCTGCAGTCATCACATGGTGTTCTCCCATGTGTCTGTCTGTGTCCAATGCCCCTTCTTATAGGGACACCAGTCATATTGAATTAGGGCCAACCATAATCCAGCTTGACCTCATTTTAACTAATCATATCTTCAAGACCCTATTTATTAATAGTGATGTTCATGAAACTGGATGTTAAGCCTTGAACATGACTTTGGGGGGACAAATTAAACCCATAGTAGTGATGCATCGGAGAATAAGCCCTATGAAAATATTCCTATGCTAATCTCTGTCTCAAATCTGCTTCTGTAGGAACCTAGTTTGCAATTTGCTTAACCCATTATTAGGTTTTCTGTTATTTGTGCCCAAAATTATTCTTAATTTATACATGAGTACACAAGACAATGAGAGACTGAGAAAATGTTCAAATAGCAACCACTGGGTGAAACTTCCTATGGCAGACCACAAAAAAAAGAAAGTTTGTACTGGATGACCTTTCCAGAGAATGGTTCAAATCCAGGCCTGGTCACTTAATAGCAAGGTGGGTTTAAGCAAAATATTTGTTTCATTTCTTCATATATTAGGGAAAGACTATAATACATTTATTTGTATTTTTATTTTTACATTTTTGGTGAGGAAAAAATAAGGTAACGACAACAAAAGCATCCTGCACATGTAATCTCACCTCTTAACACAATTTTTTATTTGACAAAGTAACACATATAAAATATCTAACATATGTAGTCCTGCTCAATGTATAATGACTATTTTTTATCAAATCATGTTATATAGACTTTAGAACTGTTTTTGCTGAAATGAAATCAGCTCAAATTTATATTTCCAAATTTGCATATCTAAATACCTATTTCATATAATTCTTTCATGCTTTCTACCTTTCTTCATTTGACTTCATTTGAAAATACACATGAGGACCAAATTCTAATTGGGGTTTATGGAAGTGGTCTGAGAGGGGCCGATTTGAACATCCAGGAATGGCAAGGGTATGTGCCCTCAGAGTTGTGTCCAGTGCACTCTTGGAGGAGACCTAGTAAAGTACAGCTGGGACATATTCGCAGTGGCCTCAGGCCTGGGAAGCAAGATGTCTTCTGATAAGGTATATGCACTGCTTTTGCCACAGGTGTTCAGGACCTGAGAATTTGGGGTGGAGACACGATGCCATTTTTGACAGACATTTGTTCTTTTAAGCATGCTCCCTTTTTCTGACAGACACTAATTCCTCAAGTCATGTATATTGGTTTCCATATCTATAACTCAGGGGCAAATAAGATAGGTGCTGATTTAGTTATTGATCTAAATCAGCTTATCAATTTGTTTCTTTTGTCACCTAGGCTGCACCTTTAATGGCAAAGAATCATCCTTCTTCCCAGTTAATCAGTAGGCTTGCTTAGTAATAAGAGCAAAGTTATCTTTCATTATTTAAATAAAACACCATTAAGCGAGTATTTCAGATGAGTCATCTTTTAAGATATAGGAAAAGAAATGATAGTACTTCTGCTATAGACCCCAAACGACCAAGAACAATGAATTATAGGTAAAGGGAAGTCCACTCATTTCTTCATTTATTCATGATATTAATATGCTCCACTCATTACGCAATTTGCTTGTGAAACAAAAAGTTTTCCCTTCTCTCAGGAAACCCATGGTCTGGTGGGAAATGTAGCATTAGGTCTGTGTGGTAAGAGACCGTAGTGCATTGAATTTGCCACTGTTGGAATCTGGATGGATGAGAATGGGTTGCCAGGGAAGGTTTTGGAAATTCTATTTCTATTAAGAGCTCCAGGGCCTCAGGGAGCAACAGTTCCTGGGCAGTTTGTAGGTGGACCTGAGACACAGCTCTAAGTCTAGAACAGAGGTTGCAAACTAGCACACAGTAAGCTGAATAAAATAGACCATCTCAGGGAAGTTCTTTGTCACTCTCCTCTCATCTTTGTTCAAATGAAACTTGGAGAGGCACCAGACTAGATGATATTTAAAAACCTTTCCATCACTGGGATCTGGTCATTTTATGAAATGAAAATGAAAAAAAAAAAGTTTGGTCCCTAGTCTTTTAAGTCTCAATACTTGGGGGTTGCCATCACTTAATAGCTATTCTGCTATTAAGTGTATTAGTTGGGGTTCTCCATAGAAACAGAACTGAAGGGATCTACATATATAAATAATAAATTTATTGTAGAAATCTGTTCATGTGAGTGTTGGGCCAGCCAAGTCAAAATTCTATAGGGCAAGCCACAAACTCAAAACTAATAAAAATGAAGTTACATTCCCCAGAAGAAGCTGGCTGGCTGAAATAGAGGCAGGAATTCTTCAGACTTCTGAAATCCTCAGTACTGGCTTTAAGATTCCCAATTAATTGGATGAGGAAACTCCCCACATTGCTGAGGGAAACCTCCTTCATTGATTTTAGATGCAATCAACTGATTATAGATGCAAATCCATCTATGAAATGCCCTCACAGTAATCATAAGACCAGTGCTTGCTTGACCAAACAACTGGATACCATAACCTAACCATATTGCCACATGAAAGTGAAAATTATACTTGGTTTCATGGACTATTGTCATTTTTTGGCTACTTAGCACCCAAACAGACTTACTACTTTGAGATATTCACTCCATTAACCTCTTGACAAGTTTGGCCAATCAAATGCTCTTGTCCATGACTTTGACTCAGAGACACAGAGACCACAAGCAATTAAGAAAGTATTCATAAAAGCAGTGCTAACAAGCACTGAGAACCTAGTTGTGCCAGCAAGGATCTGAAGGATCTGATCGAAGTGCTTAAATCAAACCAGATCATCTATGAGATAGTATATTAGTTTCATTTCTTGCTACCTAGATTTCCTTGATTTCTGATCTGGTTCTCTAACTTCCTACCAATTCTTTATGCTTTCCCAGAGGATTTCTATTAATAATTTTTCTGAAAATTTAATCAGAAAATTTCATTTCTTGTAAGCAATAAAATTCACAAACACGTGCACACACACACACACACGCACACAAATTCATGTGTGACTGTTTTATAGAAACCAAGAGAAATGTATTAATTTACAGAAAGAAAAAACTGCAAGGGGTTAGCTTTGGCATCTTTTGGAAGCATATTTTCTTACAAAGGAAATCTATATGGTAATTCACATTATAATCAGATTTGGTCAAATGAAATCTGTGGGAGAGTTTTATGAGTCACAGGATTACCACTGATCACAGGCTCAAGCTTTGCAAACTGATATATATTCATTCTCATTAGCAGGACATTTCTACTCTAGAGGCAAAGGAAAAAGGAAGCAGATATTTTGAGCTCTCCAAACATCTATAAGTATTGGGATGGGCACTGCCAAATGTTTTCTTTCTGATTCCTTGTTCTTAACATATTATGATCATTCATTCTGCTAGATATTTTTCAATGCCAACTTCTATCCTTTTGCTGCTTCAGAAGTGAAAATAAAGCACATGTAACAAATTTTTTATCCTCATCTAATTATTGACTTTTTATAATTTTCTTTTCAATACAACAGCTTCTGCAAGTCTTGGCTTGACTATCTTGGCTATCCCTTAGACACCACCTATAGATTACTCATTTTTCAAAAACTTTTTTAAACCACTCAATTTATGACATTTTAATAATAAATCATTGTGGTATTTAGAGTCAGTGGTCAACTTGGCTAGGTGAAGTTACCTAGTTCTGTTGCTGTGGACATGAGCCAATGGTACGTGAACCTCATCTGTTTCTCATTACATCTGCAGTTGGCTAGGAGGCGGGCCTGCTGCAATCAATGATGTTTGATTTAATTGGCTGGTGCTTAAATGAGAGAGCTCAACATAGCACAGCTAAGCTGCTCAGGATACCTCATTTCAGCACTCACAACTCAGCCCTGACCTTAGGGATACAGAAAGGAATCACCCCGGGGAAAGTTGTTGGAACCCAGAGTCCTGGAGAGAAGGCCAGCAGAGATCACCCTGTGCCTTCCCATGTAAGAAAGAATCTCAGTTGAAAGTTAGCTGCCTTTCCTCTGAATAACTAACAAATAAATCCCCTTTTATTAAAAGCCAATCCATCTCTGGTGTGTTGCATTCTGGCAGCTAGTAAACTAGATCATCAAAATGTACTAATAATTAGGAAAAGGAAATCAAATAATTGGTGCTCTTTCAATGCGGTGATTTAATTCAACTGTTCATAATGAATTCTCATTTTCTCCAATTAAAAAATCGGTCCCTCTGAAGAATATATTACTTCCATATTTCTTCTGATAATAATAGAAATGGAGCATCTAAAATTAAATATCCTTTCCTTTGCTACTCATATTTCTTCAGAAATTTAATATAATGATTCAAACAATATGTGTGTTAGTTATCAATTTATTCTAAAAGTTGTATGAAAAGAGAAAGTATAGCATAGCGGGAAAAATGCAGGTTTTAGAATCAGAAGTCGTGATTTTAAATTTCAGCTTTGCAACTAGTAACCTGCATGAACTTCCACACATCAGCACACACAATTGAAATCTACTTGTTACTCCAATTTCCTCTTTTGAGTAATAAGTACTTTTTGTAATAGGTATTGTAAATAGATCTGATCCCATAATATGCTAGCGAAGCTCAAATGAGATGATGTACATTAAAAGCACTTGTAGGGTGGTACGACAGTGGCTCAGTGGCAGAATTCTCACCTGCCATACTGGAGACCCGGGTTTGATTCCCAGTGCCTGCCCATGAAAAAAAAGTAAAAGCACTTGTAAACTAAAGTGTATTAATAATAGCTGCTCTTATTAACAAATTAGAGAGTAATGGTATTACTCGTGAACTGTTCATAAGTATTCCAATGTCATTAAAACATGTTGACTTCCCATAGAGTTCATGTCATAAAGCAAACTTCCTTCCCTTAACTTTCTTATATTCTGTCCTGCTTTAAGGGATTGCTCACAGATGGATTGAGAGTGGCCCCATGTAAAACAAATGCTAGAACAAATGCTAGGACTCCAAGAAGCTATGAAACACATTTCTGTCTTCTGATAGCTAAGAGCATTCTTAAGTCACTGTGAAGTATACTATGAAGGTAAACAATGACAGGCACAGAGTAAGTGGCACCAGGGACTTGCAGTCTATCAGCATAGATTTCCTCTAAGAAGAGGTAGGTTTCAGCTGAAGCTTGAAGGAAGAGAGAGAGCTTCCATTAGATTCAGTGAACATTCCAGGAAAAAGGGTGTTACAGGTTTTCAGATAATATATTAATGTTTTGTTAAGTCAGTATACTTGTGGTAATTTTTATATAGTGACAGAAAACTAATATCAATTTTGGTACCTGAGAGTGGGGTCTGCTGTCACAAATACCTTAAAAATTTGAATGGGTTTTGAAATTCAGCAATGGTTGATACTGAAAGAATTTTGAGGAACTGGATTTAAAAACAATTTACAGTGCCTTGCATAGACTGTTAGTAGAAATATAGATGTTAACAACTCTTCTGGTGAGTCCTAACAAAGAAGGCAGGAGCATGGTAGAGAAACAGAAATTGCCTCAGAGAAGACCTAAATCTTCATGAATGAACTGTTAGCAGAAAAAAAAAACAAACATTGTTGGTGAGTGCTCAGAAGGAAATAAGGAATGACAGGAAATAACCTTATTATATAGTGGCAGAAATTCACCCTGCAGTAATGTGGAAATCAGAATTTCTAAGTGATGAAATTGAACATTTAGCTGAGATTACCAAGGGAAGTAGAAGAAATGACTTGGTTTGTTTCTTGTTTGTTTGTTTAAAATGAAACATATTTAGGATTTTTTTGAACCTACATATTTTATTAAGATATATTCACATACCATATATTCCATCCAAAGTATACAGTCAATGTCTCACAGCATCTTCACTTAGTTGTGCAATCATCACACTCAATTCCAGAAAATTGTCATTGCTTCAAAGAGAAAAATAGCAGAAAAATAAGAGAGAAAACCCAAAAATCCTGTATCCCTTATCCCCCCCAATTATTTACCCTTAGTAATGGTGTTACTGTTGATGAAAGAATATTAAGGCATTACTGTTAAATATAGTTCATAGAATGCAGTAGGTATTTTTCCCCATATGCCACTCTATTATTAGCTCTCTGTACAAATATCATACATTTGTAGTGGTTCCTGCAAGAACTTAGGCATATTTGTAGTGTTAATTGGTGACATACAAGACTTTCAACAACCCCTTTCAATCAAATTCATCTACAATATGGCACTATTACTTATAATCTCAATAATGAACTACCATCACCTTTGTCCATTCTCAAACATTTAAGTTTTGGAATGAATTTGTTATAATAATAATTTACATGTATAATAACATATGAAAGGAAATATGTAAATTGAGGAAACAATTGGTAAACAAAAAAGAACCAGTAAGATTTGATAATTTTGGAAATTCTCAGGCTGTCCAGATTGCAAATTGCTGAAATTAAGAGAAAGCATGATATAGAGAAAAAAGCCAAGGGTGTGGCAGTACAACTTTTTGCTAATACTTCTGAAAGATCAAAAGTTCAGAGTACTCCATCACATAAGTCTTTTTGAAAAGATTAAAAGTGTGACTCTCAGATCCTCTCAATCAAATCAGAGAGGATCTAGAAAGCATAAAGCTGTGGCCCCTCAGTCATCTTAGCAAAAGGCGAAAGTAGAAAAGTGTTCCCAAAGTAAGAACTGTTGAAGAATCTCTTATCTAATGGAGTGAATCCTTGTGATATCTATGGAAGATTCACAAGAGTTTTAGTAAATTTATATCAGCAGAATCACTGCCAGTTTGGATCAAGAGGGAAAGAAAGATTATGAAATGAAAGGCTATTGGAACCCCATAATCAAACTGGCAGGAAACCAGCAAGTAAAATATTACCAGTTAAAAACGCATGCTATAGGACATGCCAACAGTGGCTCATTTTCATCCCAAGGAAGAGCTCGTTTCTATCTGTGGATCTATGAACAGAGTTCTCGCCTGCCATGCCGGAGTCCCGCGTTCGATTGCCGGTGCCTACCCGTGAAAAAAATAAAAATAACACATGCTTTATTCCACGAGAAAGGAAAGAAGACTCATAAGCCTGTAGAGCAGAGACACAAGCTACAGAAGATTATTCTCAGGTCTTGAAGTCTAATGGAGTTTGTGAAGCTGGGTTTCTGAATTGCTTGGCACCAGTGACTCCTTTTTTTTACGTCTGTTTTTTTTTTTTTTCTTTTTGAACCAAACGTCTATAATTATCATTCTATACCTGTCAGACTATTTCATTTTGGAAACAGTAACTTGTTTCTTTAGTTCATAGATCCACAGATAGAAACGAACTCTTCCTTGGGATGAAAATAGCTAAATTAGGTCATTTATTTAATGAGATTTGCATCTTTTGAGCTGATAAGATCTAGATGAGGTTGATATATTGACTTGATCCTGTAATGGGATGAGATTTTTGGTGACCTTGGGATAGGTGAAGGTATTTTGTGCATGGATCTTTGAGGGACCAGGAGGGAGACTGCTAGGCAACATACTGTGCTCCTAAAGCGTTCTATGTCCTAGTTCCCAGAAACTAGAAATAGAACACCTCATATTCAAAACAGATTTTGCAGATGTAATTAAGGTTAAGGACTTTGAGATGGGCATATTATTATCTGGGTAGGCACTATCTAATCATATGGGTTCTTATAAGTGGAAAACTTCTCCCATCTATTGTCAGAAAATCAGAGCTAAGGCAGTATCAGCAAAACTAGATCTACCATTACTGATTTTGAAGGTATAAAGGAGGAGGCCATGAACCAAGGAGTGTGAGCAGATTCTAGAATCTGGAAAAAGAAAATAAAGAGTTCTCTCCTATAGCTTTCAGAAAGAAACACAGCCCTAATGACATCTTGATTTTTGATCGACAGAACAGTATGTTAATAGTTTGTGCTGTTTTAAGTCAATAATGTGGTCATATGTGAAAGCAGACATAGAAAACTAATATATATGGTAAGAATTATTGTCCTATAAAATCTTTCATTAGGTCACATGTAAATAAACACACACACACACATACACACACACAGTACTCATTTTAGATAGTACTGTGGGACTGTGTAAATGATAATTTAAACTGAAACCTTGCAAAGTAACCTTTTTAGTCAATGGGGAAAATTATCGTTGTTCTATGATCTTTAAAAGTTTTTATTAAAACTTTAGAATATTTCTTACTGCTGATTATAAATATATAGAGAAATAGAAAAAAACTAGTATTCATTTATTACAGTATAATTTAAAACATTTGAAATGTTTGGAGTTGAAGAATTTCATTTCTTGCGAAAATATTATTATGAACTAATGATATGTGCAATGCTTGGATGAATTTCACGGGAATTATACCTACCCCTGAAAGAACTGATGTGAATATCCTTGAACATGAGGTGCACAGTAATTTATGGATGGAAACTAACCATAAAGTTTATGATTTATATAATTATTCACACAATGTACCACAGTAACTAAAATTTTAGCTATGCTGTTGGGTGACTGGCATAATTTAACTAACACTGGTAACTGAAATCTGTGCCTACCAGAAAAAACAAAGCAAGCACTTCCTATATCTAAAAAAAAAATATTTTATTTTATAAAAGCTCCCAGAATGCAATATACCAGAAATGGAATGGCTATTAAAAAGAGGAATTTATTAAGTTGCAAGTTTATAGTCTTAAGGCTGTGAAAATGTCCAAACTAAGGCATCCAGGGAAAGATACCTTGATTTAAGAAAGACCAGTGGGTCCAGAAGACCTGTCAGCTGAAAAGACACATGGGGACATTTGTTAGGTTTCTCTCCTGGCTTCTTGTTTCATGCAGTTCCCCTGGGGGCATTTTCCTTCTTCATCTTCAAGGTCTCTGGCTGTGTGGGCTCTTTCGGAAATGAGCTTTTTCCAAAACGGTTCCCTCTTAAAAGGCTCCAGTAAGTGACACCAACTTGAATGTGTGGAGTTACATCTCCATCGAAACAAAAAGATCCCACTCGGCAAAAGTTACCACCCACAACTGGGTGGGTCACATGTCCATGGAAATAATAATGATCCCAACCAGCAATATTGAATGAGGATTAAAAGACATGGCTTTTCTGGGGTAGACAACAGATTCAAACTCCTGGCTTACAAATTAAAATGCAATTTTCACTGTAATTTTCAATAAAAATACTTGAAAAAATGTGTGGAAAACTTTGGTGAAGATGGCATTTGAATATCTTTATTATCTAGCCTATATGTCCAAGCATATATGTCAAAAGGACCCTACATTCTGACCATACTACAAACATTTTGAACTTTTCTGAACATGCCTTGGGTTCCATGACATTGCACTAGCTTCTCCCTTCACCTGGAATCACTTTACCATCCTTATCTACCTGATAGACTCCTTTTCATCCCTCAACATGTCATTCAGGATTCAACTCTCCCCAGAGCCGTCCTAAGGCCCTTTTTCCCACCTTAGACATCTCTCTAAAAACTAATTAATCTCTTGTCTCTCTATCATTTTTCCTTAAACAGTAACTGTTGTTTAGGGAACAGCCTCTTTTATTTTCTAATCAGGAAACAAAAACAAGAAAAAGTACCTAAGCAAATATAATTCTCCATTAGGTAGGCATGGGCAACTCATGTTTTTCTCTCTAGATTTTTGTTGTGAGAGCAAAAGATGTTTGAACGTGGAAATATCTTTGTGTGTGTGTGTGTGCCTGTGTGTGCATGCATATTTTTTGCAGCAAAATTACAAGATTATGAAAAATAGTTTGACATGACTAGAAAACTGGCTTAAGAAAAAGTAAACTAAAGAGAGAATGCATTTTTGGATGAGAAAATAGAAGCAATAGGATTCTCCAGGGACAGGTGCCATGGCCAATTTTATTCCCCAGTTTAATTAAATGTCCTTTGGTGTCATTCAAAAACAGAACACATGTGCTTAGTTTGCTAAAGCTGCCAGAATGCAACACACCAGAGACAGATCAGCTTTTTAGAAGTTGATTTATTTAATTAAAAATTTATAGTTCTTCAGAGGAAAGGCAACTAGCTTTCATCTGAGTTTCTCTGTCACATGGGAAGGCATATGGTGATGTCTGCTGATCTTCTCTCTTGGCTGCTGGCTCCCAAAGACTTTCCCACAGGGTGATTCCTTTCTGCATCTCCAAACTTCTGGGCTGAGCTGTGAGTGTTGAGATGAGGTATGTTGAGATGCTTGGGTTGTGCTGTGTTGAGCTCTCTTCTGATCTCTCTCTTCTAAGCCTCTAGCTAATTAAATTAAACCTCACTCATTGTGGAAGGCACTCCTCATAGCTGACTACAAATGTAATCAGTCATAGATGAATTTCACATACTGATGATTTAAGTCCACAGCAGCAGAATAACGGGGCACTATCACCTGGCCAAGCTGACACCTGAACTTAACTATCACAACTTGATTAGATGAGACACTACTTTGTGACACTTTTTCATGAAATCTTTATGGGGGTTGGAAATAGGCAATAGCTCATAAGAATTATTAATAATTTTTGAACTAAAATCAGAGATAATGTTTATCAGAAAATCTATTATTAAAGATATGCCTATATGTAGAAATCACTTTTAACAATTTAATCACACTCTTTTTCTACTATTTAAAATAGTATAGGGAATTACAATAGCATATATAACTCAGCCATCTTATCAATTCTATTTTTTAATTATTCTTCATTATACACAGATAGCAACATTTATGCTCAAAGGTATTGATTAAATCTTAAAGAATGATATCACAATTTTGATGATTCTAGAAACTACCATCATTAAAAGCACAAGAATTAAACTAATTTCTATTATTTAGAAGAACTTGCCAGTTTTAAAGATTGCTCCCATTTTTAAGAGAATGTAAAATTAACAAAATCCAATCATGTTAAGTAGAGAAAAAGTGATTTTATTTTAAGAAAAAAAAATCTTAGGGGGAAGAAGATGATTTTGTCCCAGTTATCCATTTCTATACTGAATTTCAAAATAAATATTTCAAGATATTTCTGCCTTGAATATTTGAATTGCCAGGATATATGTGCACATTTTAATTTTCCCTGTGGTGCCTCTTTTGTGTAGACATTTCCCAAGAATTTCTTTAACAAGAGTTTCCTACAAAGTTAGTAGTGTAGGGGGAAAATACAAAATAAATATTTATTCTTTAGAATAACTTCAGATTACTATGCAGCTGAGATCTATCTATTTCTATGAGAACAACATGATTAAAATAATTATATATTTAAGTTCTGGGCTGGTCTGCTGGGTATGAGGGGTCAGGTTCCACATATCCCACTTTGGAGAAGTGCTGCATTCACACCAAAAGCACCAATCTTCTGTGAGGAAGCTGATTACTAGAAAGAGAATCATTGAATGTTTCAAGAGATGTTCTTCAAAGGCTGTGCCAATATACCTATGGAAGAGAAAGAAGACTTATTTTCATCATCTGAATCAAATCCAAAGTGCCTGACATTTCTTTTGTGCAAGACTTTTAGATAGAACTACTGGGAAATATGATGGAATAGGGAGCGCCATAATGCACTCCTCCAAAACAGCTGGTGGACAGGCAGGAATTGTCGGAAACAACTATTCTAGGACCTCAGAGCCTATGGGAGCACTGTACAGCATCTAGGGAAGAGCAGGAGGAAGAGGCTGAGAAACTGCAACAAAGAACTGTGGGTAGTTTGCTCCATGATAGCTGGGGGTCCAAATACTCCACTCTTTAGTCAGGCAACCATTGGGGTCCAGTACCTAGCTAGCTGATATGGATGGAGAGGGCTACAGAAGTCCTATTCCCCAAGAGCAGGAGTAGGGAAAACTGAGCACTGGCCAAGTCTTTTGATTGATGAATTTGGATCACTGGGAGGGCATAGAGGATTGCAGCCATTGTTTCAACCTATCCCAAACAAGAGTGGAGATGGTGGACGTTTAGAGACAGTGTTCCCCCTTAAGATTGAGGGGAACTGTTTGCTGAAGGGTGCCATCTCTTAGGCAGGGCCAAGATAGGGCAGCTTCAGGGAGTTGTCAAACAGGATTTTGGCATCTTTTCTGACCCTCTCTCCAATGCTCTTTCAAGCTGGTCTGTGCCCCCTTTGTGGATCTCTAACTCTGTTTTGGCTGGACAATAATGACTTAGGAAAGTCCTCTCCGTTATGAACCATTGCCTAGAATTGTCCTCAAGGCAAAGGCAGCTAGATGCAAGGAAAGAGTGTAAAAATAAGTATGGAGGCAAAACAAAAACAAATAAAGCACATCGAAATTTTCAGAGACGCAACAAAGGAAAGGAAGCTTTCTCCTAGGGGTGAAACAATTGCACAAACAGTGCAATTTTTAAAATTGTACCTCATATTCATAGCAGTAATCAGATGAAAGACAGCTGGAAAAGCATAATTACATACAGATTATTCTGAAGACCTAGAAAAAGTTTAACCAACTGTCAAAGAAAAGCTATAACATAAAGCCAACTTAAAAAAAGAAAAATGTGGGCAAGAGAGAAAAACGAATGTTAGAGTAAATGCATTAAGATAATCAAATGCCTAGACATCAGAAAAAAATTACATGTGATACTAAGAAACAGGAAGATACGACCCCACAAAGGAGCAAATTAAAACTTTGGAGAAGACACAGAATTTGGAACAACTTATCAAAGATGTTCAAACAAATCTCCTAAGTGAACATAAGGAGGTGAAGGAAAATATGCATAAAGAGATAAAAGATATGAAGAAAGTAATATGTGAGCATAAGGAATAATTTGAAATTATGAAAAGAAAAATAATAGAAATTATGGTGGTAAAACATCTACTAGTAGAGATTAAAAATATACTACATACATACAACAGCAGATTTGAACAGGCAGATGAAGAATCAGATAAGTAGAAGACAGGAAAAGTGAAATCATACAGTTATAAGAGCAGAAAGAGAAAAGAATGGAAAATAATTGGACAGGGTCTCAGGGATTTGAGTGACAACACAAAGCATGCAAACGTGCATCATAGCTGTCCCAAAAGGAAAAGGGGCAAAAAGAATATTTGAGGAAATATCACCTGAATATTTCCCAATTCTTATGAAAGACATAATTATACCTGTCCAAGAAGTGCAACATACTCCAAACACAATAAATCCTAATAGTCCTACTATAAAACACATACTAATCAGAAGTCAAATACCAGAGATAGAGAGAGAATCCTGAGAGCAGTAATGAAAAAAGAAAAAAAAAAAAACAATTCTTCCACATACATACAAAAGAACTACAATAAGATTAAGTCCCAATAACTCATCAGAAATCATAGAGCCAAGAAGGCAGTGGTATGACCAGAGGAAAACTGCTGGTCAAGAATTCTTTATCAGGTAAAACGGTCCTTCAAAAAATGATGGTGAGTTTAAAATTTTTACAGGTAAAGAGAAACAGATAGAGTTTGTCAATAAGAGAACTGTCTATAAGAACTAATAAAAGGAGTTCTACAGACTTAAGAAAGAAGGCAGTTGAGAGAGATTTGGAGTAGAGTATAGAAAGGAAGATTATCATCTTCCTCTAAGAGTCTTTAAGAGGGTAAAAGGAGAGAGGAAAATAAGATATCACACACAAAGCCAAAGGATAAAATGGTTGAAGTAACTGCATTTACTGTAGTAACATTGAATTTTAATGGAATAAATTCCCCAATCAAAATCACTGGTCAGAAGACTGAATAAAAAACAGCATCCAACTGTATGGTATTTACAAGAGATGTACTTTAGATCAAAAGACATAAATAGATTGAAAGTAAAATGATGAAAATAGATATTCCATGCAATAGTAACCATAAAAGAGGTGGAATAGCTATGCTAATGTCAGACAAAATAGTCTTGAAGCCAAAAGCTGTTATAAGAGACAAAGAAAGACACTATAAGGGATAATCCACCAACAAGAAATAGAGGTGGGGCAAGATGGTGGCATAGAAAGGTGTGGAATTTAGTTAATCCTCTTGAGCAGCTAGAAATAGTCAAGAACTATTGTCTGGAATAACTGTTTAGGAGACTTCTGTGACTGGGCAAACATCACACACCAGCCTGAACTGGATGGAAGGACCAAGATCACGTCACAGAACTGTAAGCAAAGTCTACCAAACCATGGAGACTGGCCACAGCAGGCTCTCCTAGGAATAAGGCAAAGAGAGCTCAAGCAAGCTCCAATTGTGGATTTAACTAACAAATTCATACCACTGAATACAAGCTCCAAGCACAGATAAGCTCAGAGCAACCATGAAAAGAACTCTGTGGACTCTGCCAGAAGAGAGGAGGTGGGGCTAATGAGGAAAAAAGAAAAACAGAGGCTTTTTGGCAATCACCATTCTGAGTTCAGAATACTGGAAAAAGGCTGTGCTTCAAGAGAAGGGGCACATATGGATGGGTACACACTCTAGAACTTCATTGACAACCTGGGAGGGCTGGGGACTGACTCTGAAAAGGATTTTTTTTAACTTTTTTGGTATTCCATTAAAAAAAAAAGTCTCAGTCATTTTTAATCATCAGAACTTATCCAAGCATAGCAGAATAAAGGTATGTCTGAGAGACAAAGTAACTAGTCAAGTGAAGAAATATCCCCAAATGGCATCTTTTCCCCAAGAAGATGGGGTCAGGAACCAGCACAAGTGGTGGCTCTCATTCAGATAATTCATACCCCAGAGACTGGAAAACAGGAACAGCTTAAGCCCACCTTCTACCTCGACCTCTGTTTCAACCATACCTCTGGCAAGGAGAGGGTCTGATGAGAATTAAAGGTACTATACAACTTTACATTGATGGAGAGCTGCTGGTTGACAAGTATCACCTACTGGGCAGAATAGGAAAAGCACAGAGCCTAAAGGTTTCTCAGGAATGCCTGAAAACCT
Organism: Myrmecophaga tridactyla; assembly: GCA_004026745.1. Classification (NCBI taxonomy): domain Eukaryota; kingdom Metazoa; phylum Chordata; class Mammalia; order Pilosa; family Myrmecophagidae; genus Myrmecophaga; species Myrmecophaga tridactyla. The sequence goes on along the minus strand of PVIY010009788.1, from coordinate 23,260 downwards.
GCTGGTTCTCATCCTCAGGGAAAGTTGAAACCAATTGTACCCTCTTCCAGAGACCTAAGCCTGTTTTGTCTGGGAAAATCTGACTGGAGTTTATCATATTTGGAGAAACCCTCCTCAAAAAAACCCTTCCACATAGGCAAGGCAAAAACCAGAAGATAAGAGCTGAAAAATTCTGATCAGTTAAACAGAAGATATGCTAGAGGTCTATAATAAGTTTAAATGAATGCCAAAGAACAGACAGAGAACAAAGCCAACCAAAAAGAAATTTTTAGGTAAAAGACAGAAAATGACCTCCAAAATAAACTAATCAAGGAGATTAAATGCCTAGACACCAGCAAAAATTTCACAAGTCATAAGAGGAAGAATAAAGGTATGGCCTAATCAGAGGAACAAGCTAGCACTTCAAATGAGATATAGGAGCTGAAACAATTAACTAAATTAACTAAAGTTGTTCAAACAATTCTAAATCAAATCAATGAGGTGAAGGAAATTGTGGCAGAAGAGAGGAAAGATACAAAGAAGACAATATGTGACCATACAGAAGAACTCAAAAGGTTGAAAAAACAAATGTCAGAACTAATGGAAATGAAAGGAACAATGGAAGAGATGAAAAACACAATAGAGACATTCAAAAGCAGATTTGATGAAGCCAAACAAAGGATTAGTGAACTAGAGAACAAGACAGTTAAAATCTCACACACAAAAGAACAGATAGGGAAAAGAATTGAAAAGCATAGGCAGAGTTTCAGGGAATTGAATGACAACATGAAGTGCATGAATATACCTGCTATGGGTGTCCTGAAAAGAAGGGAAGGGAAAGAGGCAGAAACAATTAAGGAAGAAATAATCACTGAAAAATTCCCATTTCTTAAGAAAGGCATAAAATTACAGATCCAAGAAGTGCAGCATTCCCCAAACAGAATAGATATGAATAGACCTGCTTCAAGACACTTACTATTCAGATTGTTAAATGTCAAAGTAAAAGAGAATTCTGGAAGCAGTAAGTGAGAAGTGATCCATCACATATAAGAGAAGCTTAATAAGACTATGTGCAGATTTCTTAGGAGAAACCATGGAATAGAGAAGGCAGTGGTATGATATATTTAACATACTGAAAGAGAAAAACTGCAAACTAAGAATGCTATATCTGGCAAATCTGTCCTTTAACAATAAGGGAGAGTTTAAAATAGTTTCAAACAACAGATACTGAGAGAGAGTATGAGCAAGAGACTTGCTCTACAAGAAATACTAAATCTAGTTCTACAGGTAGAATGCAAAAGATGGAAGAAAGAGGTTTGGAGAATAGTGTAGAAATGAACATTATCAGGAAGGGTAAAAAAGGAGAAAAATGTAAGATATGACAAATAAAATCTTAAAGACAAAATGGTAGAAGACAGTAGTGCCTTTACAGTAATAACATTAAATGCCAATGGATTAAACTCCAAAATCAAAATTCTACAATGGATAAACTCCACAATCAAAAGACATGTGACTGACAAAATGAAGTAAAAAAAAAAAAAAAAGACCCATTTCTATGCTGTGTACATATACTCACTTCAGAGCCAAGGACAAAAATATGTTGAAAGTGAAAGGTTGGAAAAACATATTTTATGCAAACAACAACCATATAAGAGTGAGAGTAGCTATACTAATTTGAGACAAATTAGACTTCAAATGTACATAAATTAAAAGAGACAAAGAGGGATACTATATATTAGTAGAAGGGACATGTGTTAGTGAGGGTTCTCTAGAGAAACAGAACCAAAAAGGGAGATCTGTAAATCTGAGATTTTTAAAGGTATCTCATGCAACCATGGGAATGGAGAAGTCCAAAATCCATAGAGCAAGCTGTGAGATTGGCAGCTCCAATGAAGGGTCTGGACAAACTCCATAGGAAAGACTCACTGGCTGAAGAAGTGAAAGAATCTCTCTTCTTCCTTAAAAGCCTCTAAATGATTGGATTATCTCATTTTGGGAGGGACGCCTTAGTTGATCTCAGATGTAATCAGAAACAGATGCAATCAACTCCCTGATGATTTAATCAACCAGCCATGAACTATCCTTGCAGCATCAGTAAGGCCATGTTGTCTTACCAGACAACTGGGCATAATCATTTGGCCAAGTTGACACCAGAACCTATCCATCATAGGCCAGTTCATGAAGAAGATATAACAATCATTGTTCTGGTTTGAAATCATTATGTACCCCCAAAAAACATGTTGTTTTTTTTTCCCTAATCCAATCTGTGGGTTCAATCCTATTGTTTAGGATGGAAACTTTGATTGGATTGTGTTTTAGTTTGATAAAGTTACTGGAATGCAATATACCAGAAATGGAATAGCTTTTTAAAAGGGTAATTGATTAAGTTTCAAGGTTACAATTCTAAAGCAATGAAAATGTTTAACTTAAGGCACCAACAAGAGGTTACATTCACTCAAGAAAGGCTGATGCCATCTGGAACACCTCTCTCAGTTGGGAAAGCACTTGGCTGTGACTGCTGGGGTTTATGGCTTCTAGACACTTCTGTCAGCTGGGAAGAAACATGGTGACATCTGCTAGTTTTCTCTCCTGGGTCTCATCACATAAGGATTCCCCAGGAGTGTTTTTCTACTGCATCTCCAAAGGGCTCTGGCTGTGTAAGCTATGTCAGCACTGAAGCTTTTCTAAAATGGTTCCCCCTTAAAGGCCTCCAGTAAGCAACCCCATCTTAAATGAATGGGTGGAAGCACATCTCCATGGGAGCAATCTATTTGAAAGTTACCATCCACAATTGGGTGGGTCACATCTCCATGGAAATAATCAAAACGATTTCACCCAGCAATATTGAATGAGGATTAAAGAACAAGGATTTTCTGGAAATCATGAGAGTTTCAAATCCTCCTCAAAAAAAAAAAACAGATTATTTCCATGGAGATGTGAAACACCAGTTGTAGGTACAATCTTTTGATTAGATTGAGGTTTGACTCTGCTCATTCAAAGTGGATCTTGATTAGTTCACTGGAGCACTTTAAAAGAGGAAATATTTTGGAGAAAGAGTAGATGCTTGGAGAACACTTGCTTCAAAGCTGACATCTGGAGATGCTTGGAGTGCCAACAGAGAAAGCAGATGTCATCATGTGCCCTCCCATAAGATGCTAAGCAAGCTAGACTCCAGAATCATGTCCCAGAGGAAGTAAGTGAAGGCCCACAGATGCTTAGAAAGAAAACTACTGGCATCAGAAGCTGGAAGCAATAGAACTAGGAACACGAATCAGCACTCTCCAGACACATGCCTTCCCATGTGACAGACATCAGCCTTTCTTAAGTCAGGATATCTCTCTCTGAGTGCCTTATGTTGGACATTTTTATGACCTTAGAGTTGTAAACTTGTAACTTAATAAATTCCCTTTTTAAAGCCCATTCTATTTCTGGCATACTGCATTCTGGCAGCTTTAACAAACTAAAATAAACATAAATATTTATGCACTGAATCAGAGTGCCCCAAAATACATGAGACAAACATTGACAGCACTAAAGGGAGAAGTAGACACCTCTGTAGTAATAGTTGTATACTTCAAAACAACCGTCTCATCAATGGGTAGAGCATCCAGACAGAAGAGCAATAAGGAAACAGGGAGTTTTAACATTGTGATAAATGAGATAAACTTAACAGACATCTACAGAACATTACACTACACAACCACAGGATGCACTTTTTTCTCAAGTGCTCATGGATCATTCTCCAGGATAGACAATATATTGCATAAAAAGCAAATCTCAATGAATTTTCAAAATTCTAAACTATTCAAAACACTTTCTCATATCATAATGGAATTCAGTTGGAAATCAATAATAGGCAGAAGTCTAGAAAATTCTCAAATATATGGAAGCTAAACAGCACAGTCTTACACAACCATTGGATCAGAGAAGAAATTACAAAAGAAATCAGTAAATATCTCAAGGGAAAAGAAAACAAAATATCAAAGCGTATGGCATTAAAAAAAAACTTTCCATCATGAGGAAGTTACAATAGTCATTGCTTAGATATCCCCGTAGATTGAAAGAAAGATCAAATGAGAAGAAGGAGCTATAACTGAGAAATTAGGACTTAACAAAAGACTAAGATACTGTTTCAGCATATGGGTATTTGTTTTTAGAGTCTAGTGTTTTAGAGTAGCCAGAAAAAAAATATCTGTAGTTGTTGAACTGTAGTCCACTAGCCCCATCTTTGATAATGATTTTAAAACTGTATTACTATGTTTCAAAAGAAATTGTCAGTTACCCAGGTTTGTAAGAATATACTTCTGGTTATTTTGATTTGTTCCACTGAATATATATATTATAATATATGTCAATATTACACAGTCTTAGTCAACCTACCTCTATTCTAAGTCTTAAAATTGGGTAGATTACAAAACTAGTAGTCAACAAAAGGGAGGGGTAAGTGGTATAGGATGTTTGAGATTTTCTTTTAATTTCATTTCCTGGAGTAATGCAAATATAGTAAAAATGATCATGATGGTGATGAATACACAGGTGTGTGATGATATTGTGAACCATTAATTGTATATTTTGGATGGATTGTGTGGTGGGTGAGGATATCGCAATAAAATACATAAATAATAATAAGAATACTGCTGCTCACTATGGCAGTATTAAAAAAAATACCTGTGGATTCAGCAAAGGAATTGCTGAGAGGGAAATTTATGGCCCTAAATGCCTATATTAAATAAGAAGAAAAAGCTAAAATCAGTGTATTAACTGCTCACCTGGAGTAAATAGAGAAAGAACAACAAACTAACCCCAAAGTAAAGAGAAAGAAAGAAAGACTTAACACAAATTATAGCAGAAATAAATGAAATCAAGAATATGGAAACAATAGAAAGAATCAACAAAACCAGAAATTAAATCTCTGAGAAAAATAAAAAAATTGATGTATTCTTAGTTAGGCTGATAAATAAAAAAGAGAGGATGTAAAGTTAAAAATCAGGAATGGGAGGGGGACATTATCGAACCTACAGAAATAAATGAGATATTGAGAGGGTATTATGAGGAACTATACACTAACAAATTGGCGACTTTGATTAGTGACTTAGAATACCAAGTCTGCTCAAATTATTTTAAAAAATTGGACAGGAGGGAAAGCTCCCTTACTCATTCTATGATAGCATCATCCTAATACCAATTTTGTTTTCTTGAAGTAAAGAAAATTACAGACCTATCTCTTTTATGAATGTAGATGCAAAAATACTCAAAAAAAAAAAAAACTTGCAAATCGAATCCAGCAGCACATTAAGAGAATCATATACTATGATCAAGTGGGTTTTATTCCAAGTATTGAAGGCTGGTTCAGCACAAGAAATTAATGTAATGCACAAATCAAAGAGGAAAAAGCACATGATCATCTCAATTGATGCAGAAAAGGCATTTGACAAAATTCATCACCTTTGAAGATGAAAACTCTTCAAAGGATAGGAATAGAAGGAATCGTCTTGATCGTGGTAAAGGGAATATATGAAAAACCCATATCTAACATCATATTCAATAGAGAATGACTGAAAGTTTTCCCTCCAAGATCAGGAACAAGACAAGGATGCCCACTGTCACCATTGTCATTAAACATTGTGCTGGATGTTCTAGTTAGTGCAATTAGGCAAGAAAATGAAATAAAAGACATCTGAATTGGAAAGGAAGAGGTAAAACTCTCACCGTTTACCAGTGACATGATACTGTTGGTAGAAAATCCAGAAAAATCTACAACAAAGCTACTGCAGGAGTCAGAGATGTCTTCTCTTCACATTCTGGCCCCCTGAATGGGTGGATTGTATGGTGTATGAAAACATCTTAATAAAACTGCTTTAAAAACAAATATTATATTTTCAGTAATGAAGTCTCAATAAATAGTACAGTTAAATTATGAGCATTTGGGTGTTTTTTGTTGTAGAAAATATTAAAACCTTTCTTTAAAATACATGTTAAATGTTTCTTCAAAATTTCCACAATCTGTTTAAGCTTGTGACGTTATATAGACACATTTTAAATTTTTATTCAGAAACAACTTCACAGACTGTGAATACTAAATTTTAAATATAATAAACAACTGGCTTCAGATGAAATGTATCAGTCCGCTTATCAATAATCTTTGTCAACACCTCTGTGGTTAATCAAGAATAATATTAACGTTTACACATATCTATTTACTTCATTGATAGTTACTATGAATAGAAAAACTATGTTGATGATATAATGAATGTATTTCTTCCTCCTCACTTCCATAAATGCTGTAAACAGAGAGTGGGACTTTGAGAGAAGTTTTTTTGGAGATTTTTGTCCATCATAGAAGGTGTGGAGATGGCCTTCTATTGATGGATGAAACAAAAGAACAGTAGCTGATTGGTGAAGTCTGCACTCCCAGTTTGTCAGTGCTAAATGTGTGTGCGTGTGTGTGTATGTGTGTGTATGTATATGTGTTCGAGAAGGCTTCTTGAAGGGGTAAACAGATTAGAATGGAGAAAAACTAGAAATTCCCCCAGATGCCCAGTGGGTGGGAAAGAAGTGAAAAACCTGAGGAGGAAGCATCTCCCTCATCAATGGTGAGGAATGGGAGAACACAGGAAAGGGCTCACAAGAGAAAGGGTCGGGTTCAAACTGTTTTCATGTCCAAAGGAGGATGACACTATCCCTTCCTCTAACTCCCTGCATGCTAACTTTTACTGGGCAAAACCTCAGCTGGAAATAATGGAGAAAATCGGTAGCATTGCAAGTAGTAAAAGAAGAAAGTAAGCCACATCTAGAAAAAAATATGTATGTAAATATAAAGGGACACTGGGAGACAAAAATGAAATATTTTTCAATCCTAATTGTTACATCTACATAGAGAGAATTGTCTCTGTACACTGATACAATATGACTTCATAGCTGGCCTTTATCTAAAAATCATCAAGAAGACAGTTTCTAATAAATGTCTATTGAATAATTATAAGTTCTTGATCAAATGATAGAATTCCACTTCTAAGACTGATAAACAATTTATGTAAAATTTGTGAAAATATTTAATATTTATGTTTTGCTACTCATTTTTTCACCACTTTAGAAAGTTATTTTATTCTTTTTAAAGCAATTTTAGTATGCTTTATGTCATACAATTGCATAAAATATGGTAAGCAAAGATTGTTTGTAAAAGTAAGTTTAATTTTAAAATTTCAAACATCCTTTTAATACATGTTCAAAATGTTCTCTTTATTAGAAAATAAAGCATAGCAAAACAAATGGTGGAAATTTTCTCAGTTGAACACCCTCCAGACAGTCATTTAATCTTTTTGTGCACCGTTTCTTAATGGTAAAATGTGGATAATATTGACTTATTCATTAGGTTCCCAGGAAGACTAAATGTTTTCACGCATGTAGAACATTTAGAATAATACCTGTCACATAAAATATTATTGTTGTTATGTGCCTTATTATGTATCTATATACTATAGTAGAAATAAAAATGTTACACTAATGTTACGCATTAAGTTTCTACTAATAATTCATGAAATGAATATGAAACTGGTGATACTATTATACTATACCTAATTAAGCATAGTAAATACTCGCTGAGTCACTTGAAAGGTAAAATAGGAATTACAGAAATACTCCTTAACTACATGGAGGTGGTACAAATAAAAATTACATGGGATGTGTACATTAAGTATTACTAGCATAGATATTGTTTGACTAACTTTGCTAAAATTCGAATGGATTAAAGCATATATTTTGTGAATAGAATCCTAACAAAAATCTCAAAAAATACCTAAAGCATAATTAATATTTAATTAGCTTGAAAAAATCATTTCTCATCCTTTTCTCTCCAGAAAAAAATGTTATTTTTAATTGTTTAAAAACCACAAAGCAAACTGAACAGTTAATATGCACCCTGATTTTTGTAAACCTGAAAAAAAAAAGTCTATTTTTTTCCTCCTCTCTTTCTTATCCTTTTTATTTTAAATAATATGCTGTGGTTTCTTTTCTGTAAATCATGATTTTGATAATTTGTTTTTAAATAATTCCAAGTTCTTAAAACATACTATCCTCTAACCCAATTATAATAGCAAAAGTTTTGATGGTTTATCATTATGTGGAATTTCACATGTGCTTCAGTTTTTTCGTTACCATTTTTTCTGTGACCTAATTTCTGAAATGAATTCAAGACCCGTAAAATACTCATGATCTGTGATTAGATATATTTCTGCTCTGAGTGGGAAAAGAATTTAAGAATGGCTATTTTAGTCATCATACTCATGGAATCACGGAACATAGTGACCTGAAAACCAAGTCTCACCACCTGTTCTGCCTCTTTCCATGGAGATCTTCTTTTTAATTAAATCAGCTGGAGGGTAATTTAAATGAATAGTCTTTCTGTCATCATTGAGGATACAAAAATGACAAATATGAACTCAAAATCCTCAATCAACCTATTCTGTTATCACAGCAGTGGTGGGAGATGACAAATAGAGGGGAGAGTCTTTGCCACTGACTAGGGTGCAATGACTAACTTTGTAAGTCAACTTGACAAGACTATGTAGTCCAGTTGTTTAGTCAAAAACTGGCTGAGATGTAAAGGATTACTACATGAAAAACTGCAAAACTTTGCTGACATAAATCAAAGATCTAAATAAATGAAAGGACATTCCATGCTCATGGATTAGAAGGCTAAATATAAAATGCTACGATATCAATTCTGCCCATAATGATTTCTAGAGTCAATGCACTATCAGTCAAAAGTCAAATAGCCTGCTTTTCATAAATGTGAAAGCTAATTTATCAAATTTATTTGGAAGAGTAAGGAACCCCTATTAGCCACAAGCATCTTGAAAGTGAATAAAGTTGAGGACTCACACGTACTGACTTTGAAGCTTATTATAAAGCTACCATGGTCAAAACAGCATGGTACCAACACAAGGATAGATATATAGAACAACAGAATTGAATTGAGGGTACAGAAACAGACCTTCCTATGGGTCTATGGCCAATTGATTTTTACCTGCTGAGCTACCATGGCCCACCCGCCAAATGATTTTTGACAAGGCTACCAAGTCTACTCAATTGGGAAAGAAGAGTCCAATAAATGGACTGGAAGAATGGGCTAGCTACATGGAAAAGAAGGAAACTTGACCCCTATCTCACATCATGCACTAAAATGAACTCAAAATGGATCAAAGACCTAAGTATAAGTACCAGGACTATAAAACTCCTGGAAGAAAATGTAGGGAAGCATCTTCAAGATCTTGTGTTAGGCAATAGAATTTGCATGCAGAGCACAAACAACAAAAGAAAAAATAGATAAATGGTACTACACTAAAATTTTAAAACTTCGGGACTTTTAAGGACTTTAATATGAAAGTAAAACAGCAATCTAGTAAATAGGAGAAAATATTTGGAAACCACATATCCAAGAAAGGTTTAATATACAACCTTTCATTGAGAGAAAAAAAAAGAAATCCTAGACCTCAACAACAAAAATACAAACAACCAAACTAAAAAATTGACAAAAGACTTAAATAGACATTTCTCCAAAAAGGGAATACAAATGGCTACAAAGTACATGAAAAGATGCTTAACATCATTAGCTACTACAGAAAAGCAAATTAAAACCATACTATTCTTAAAAATAGAATGACTACTATTTAAAAAAACAGAAAATTACAAGTGCTGGATAGGATGCAGAGAAATAGGAACACTCGTTCATTGCTGGTAGAAGTGTCAAATGGTGCAGCCACTGTAGAACACAGTTTGACACTTACCCAGGAAGCTAAGTATAGAATTACCATATGACCCGGCAGTCACTCTACTGCGTATTTACATAAAAGAATTGGAAACAAGGACTCAAATATTTATCTCCATACCCACTAATGCTCATAACAGTATTATTAACACTTGCCAAAATGTGGAAGCAATCCAAATGTCAGTCAACCAATGAATGGATAAACAAAATGTGGTATATACATACAGTAGAATATTATCCATCATTTAAAAGGAATGAAGTTCTGATTTATCAGATAACATGGATGAATCTTAAAGACATTATGTTCAATGAAATTCAGCAGAAACAAAAGAACAAATATTGTATGATTTCACTGATATAATAAGCAAACTCATAGAGTTAGAATCTAGAATATAGGTTATCAGGAGCTGGGTTGGGGGTAGAGATTGTGGCATTACGCTTAAAGTTTACAGAATTTCTATTTGTGGTAATTGTAAAGATTTGTTAATGGGTGGTAGTGACAGTAGTACATTGTGAATGTGATTAATAGCACAAATTATATATGTAAATGTGGTTGAAAGGGGAAATTTTAGGTCATATATATGTTACTAGAATAAAAATTAAAAGACAAAACAGGACTTTACAACACAATGCTACAAGTGTAACATAAGTTCCACACTAATGCAAAGTGTTAACTGGGGAGAGGGGTGATATAAGGGAACACTATTTCCTACGTGATTTTTCTGTAAACCTGCAACTTCTCTAATTAAAAAAAAAATTCTGATCTAGATGATGTTGCTGTGAAGATATTGTAGATGGAATTAACATTTTTAGATAGTTTATCTTAAGTAAAGGTGATTACTCTCAATCATATGGGTGAGCCTTGCCTAATTGGTTGGCGAGCTTAAGCGCAAGGACTGAGTGTTCTGAGAAAAAATTCTGCCTCAAGACTGCAACCTCACTTCTCTCTGAGTTTGCAGCCCCAGGAATTTGGACTCAAGGCATCACTCAATGGGATTTCTAACCCTACAGCTTGCCCTAAGGAATTCAGGGTTACCAGCCATACCCCACTCCACCCCTCCACTCTCATCCCACCCCCAGTTGGGTAAGCCATTTCCTTACAATAAATACTTTTATGTTTTTGATCATATTGAATAGAGGAGTTTCTGGAACTATGTTCTAGATTAACAAGGTTATTTCCTGGACCCTATCCCAGGGTCTGCTCCCTTCTGACTGATCTTGACTCTTGAATCTTATTATTCTGACAATGACAGTGGTATAAACAGAATATCCAAAGAGACCTTTCTCTTCAAGGCTACAGCAGAACTGGCCTAAGTCACCCTGCCCATCTCCTTCTTTTCTCAGTCCTTTGCCTGTCTATTTCAGCCACAGTCTTTCTGAGAGAGGTCTCCCATGCCTGTACTCACTCCAGGGTAATCTTCCTATACCAGACTCACTGATGAGAAGAGAAGAGGGTATCAAATCAGAAGTCAATCACAAAGGAAAATAGAAAGGATCTAATGAAAAATTCAAAAAAGCAAGAGTTCACTTTCCCAAACTCCATTCAAATCATATGACTATCCTAAAGGAAATGAAATTAACCAGACAGGGGATATGAAAGCTCTCATTTTTGTTAGATTTCAGAAAAACAACTAATGTAATGTGCTGCATCAAAATAGTGAGTAATGCCAGTGATATTACAGAAATTGTAGACAAACAAGATTGAAAGAAAAACACTTCTTCCTGCCCATGTTTGAGTGATTGTCTTACAGAATCCCTTCTCCTTTCTTCTAGAAATACCAGCCCTGTTTATTGAGAAACCCAACCCCTGCTCTGGACGCCCAGTTGAGCTGGTTTGGATCGAGCTGACCCTTCCCCTCCATCCTTACTGCCCCATAGTTGCATTACTGTTGAGGCACATATGACCAGGACAGACCACCTTAAGATTATTTTAGAACTTTTGATAGAATTGTACAAAAAGAGCCTATAAATAAATATTATTTATAAAATAAATATTATGTTATTATGGTGGAAACATGGGAGCTAGGAGCTATTCATGGCCGTTTTTGCCTCCATATTGTGAAATGCTGCCTGGGAAAAAAAGGCCACACAGAAAGGGGAAATAAGAGCCAAGAAGTAAACCCCTGGAACTTGTCAGCATAAAGATTAATGCAAGGCTTGGAATAGTCAATTGTGTGGTCTAAAATAGTCCCTCTTATTTCTATTTTAATACTTTCACTTAAGTCAGTTTAATCTAAATCAAAGAGTCCTTACTGATATGATCACCCTGTATTTTCACCACTAGTTCCAATCCAGTTCCAAACAGGTCTTGCTTCACCACACAAGAGCTAAGGTCTAATTGGTAATTATTATTTGAAACCAACGATATGCAGCCTATTTTATTCACTTTTTTGAATCAATATTTGTAATATAAAATTTATTTTTAAATAATTTAGAAGAGTCTGCCCATTTTATATTTTAGTGTGAACAGTATAGTGCTATGTCTTAGGGTCTTAATATTTTCCTAAGTGTTTGAACATGTGTTTGATTTTTAGAACATGCTGTTTTTGCCCTTCAGGTAATTACAATTCAAATAATCCATAGCACTATCAAGATGGCAATATTATTTGCTTAATAATTATATCTCTAGGAATCACTTTATGAGTTTTTTTCTTTAGTTGAATTTTATGAAAAATGAATATCTTATGACTTTTTATGTTTCTCCAAACGCTCAAATTATTTTCAAATATTTGGAATTGGCAATATAAAAAATGAATTTTTCCAAACAATTTTGCTTGAATTTTCAGATACATGTGTTTTGATGGAAACTTAATCCATATGCTTCTCATTCATTTACAATTAGCTGACAAAAATGTTGTTTTGCAAGTGTTTGATGCCCATTATTTTAAAAAAAACATGCTTAAATAATTATTTTATTGAAAGAAAACTGAAAGGAAATCTATTCCAATCAAAAGAATCTAAAAATTTAATTTCCTTATTCTATTTGTGGATTCAGGTGGCATATTGGATTAAACCAAAGTTTGTTTCACAATTCATTTTTTTTTTGTTTACTGTTAAACAGCTAAAATGACATGAATGCTGGTAGAAAAAGAAGCAAATGAAGACTACACAATGCACAACAGAGAGAGAAAATTATGATTAAAAAAAGTAAATAATAATAAGAGAGTGGTCAAATGCTTCAGCCCTAAAGGCAAAAACTACATGCTATAAAACCCTGGGTCCAAATCAGTTTCATATTTTTAAATATGGTACATGAAACCTTTTATTTATAAGACAGAGAGCAAGTGGAACTCTGACCTGGGATTTTGCTCCTCTCCTTCCACTCCATCCTTAAGCACATCTGAACCTCACGGCTGGACATTAGTGATTCTGACCCCCAAAAACTAACTGTTTTATTACTATCAAAACTGTTAAAAGCGTATCCTGTCCTCTTTTCATGCAAATTTCTTTTCTTTTGTGAAAATTCAGGAAAGAATCATCAGATAATATATTCTGTGGTCAGATATAAGTAATAATGAAATCTAACTCTCACTTTATGAGAAAGAATTTCCACCATTTGAAAAATAATATATTCATAGTTTCTGTGTATGAAAGTAAAATGAAATCACCACTAATACTTAACAATTATCAATTCCCCCATATCTCAGGTTTGGTGCCTGGTATTTTGCAAGTATAATTGCCAATCCTCTAAATAACAGGAAAATTACATCTTGTTAGCAATGGTTTATGGAAAAAAAAAGTGAATAGGCTCCCTGTACCCTCAGGTTCCTACCAATTACTATCGTAGGAGTATTACCTTCAGGAACATTTCTCTCTCTTGCAACATTCTTACATGACCTGCTATAAGGAACATTTCTAAATACAAAACAATAAGGAAATATTTATATTTTGAAGTAACGTTTGTGTGTATAAAGCAGATGTGCATGTGTTTGCTTCTCTGTGTATCTCTCTGTAACAAACATTACATATGCAGGAGTTACCAGTGCTGTAACAATCGTAGAGCTCTGCAGCCTAGAACCCAAAGCTTCCAAGCACACCATAGGTTGACTGGAGAGTTCCATCTTTTGGCAATTGTGAATAATGCTGCTAGAAACATCAGTGTGCAAATATCTGTTCAAGTCCTTAGTTTCCATTCTTTTCAATATATATATGAATATAATATGAATATGATCAAAAAGGAAAATGTGAGATTGTATATATATATATAAACAAAATACTTTTTAAAAATCCATGGAACTACACTACACAAACAGTGAACCCTAAATTAAACCATGGATTTTAATTAATAATACGGTTATTAAAATGTGCTATCAACAGTTGTAACAAATGTTTCATATCAATGTAAGATGTTCACGGTGGGTTGGTATATGGGAGGCTGTATTTTATGCGTGATTGTTCGGTAAAGGCACAACTTTTCTGATAAAGGAAAAATGTAAAAAAAAAAAGTCATTGGTGGAAAAGCTCTGAATGTTCAAAATTTTTCTAAATGAGTGAACTCACCAGCTTTGATAATGTAAACAGACATGACAATATTCATCTACCTGTGTTTGCTTTATAAATTGTCCAACTCGCAAACAATCCATCCTTTTATAAAATTCATTTGTAATAACATATACCTTCATTCCAGGTATCAGGATAATCTTCCTCTCCCTTGATTCCAGTCTTAAAGCTGAAGCATTTCAACATCTTTGTATGCAAATAATTGTCAGCAAACCCAAAGGATTGCCTGGTTTTACTAGAAAACTGCAGTAATTTCAATCCAACAAGATTGACAAGAAGGTCTTTAAAATGCAAAGTGATAAGTACAAACAACGACAGACTACATTTCACATCATAACTGACACATATGATACGTATTTCAGCTTTTCAGACGGAGGTAGACTGAGGTTTCACTAAGGGGATAGGAGATTATATGTAAAATAAAATGAGGATGTAGTCAAAAGAATAAGATAAAATATGCTATAGTAAGGATGGCTTAAGTTAGATACTGCTGATAACTTAAAATTTTATTTTAGCCTAAATTTTTGAGAAAATGCAAATCAGAAAATGATTCTTTTGAATGAATTATTTGTAGCTTTTTCCCATCTTGGGGAAAAAGACTTGTTGATCTCTTATTAGACACATATTTCTGTTATTATAAGAACACTCTAACTATGTTCTTTTCTGCTTTATTTGCCACAACTTTTTCTTATATGAATTCAAGTTTCTGAAATTAACAATTTCTGTAAATCTCCTAATTACTCAACACAATATCGTATCTAAAATTTCATATTAAAAAAACTAACAAATTGGACTTGGTGGGAAACTATTAACTTCAAGGATCACATTAGATATTGCTAGATGCTATGTATGGTGTGTGTAGTATTTTACTTTTAATTCTTGTGTGTATTTGTGTTTTAGGGGAAAACTGTATTGAGAACTACACTGCTTGTCCCGGGACAGACCCCGTACTGTTTCAGGCCCACTGAAAGAACTACTAAAGTGTGTGCTTAGACAAAAAATGGATTGGCCCAGATAGAGATAGATCATAAGAATCAGTGCTGAAATAAGATATTAATAAAACTTTTGATACATCCAAATAAGTATTAATTACAAAAATCAGACAAAAAAAGTAGACCAGAAATCCATTCAAGTGTTTTAACTGTCATATCATTCAAATATAGAATGGAGATTTTGATTTATCTTTAGTTTATTAATTATGTATATTATTTTAAGAATGACATCTAAAATAATGGATTTAGGAGATGTAATTTTCCAAAACGGTAAAGAAAAGATGTACTTTATTAGAATAAAGTTCAATCAGGAAAGAAGGGAGTGATGGCAAAAAGCAAAGGAAATTAAGGAAAGTGAAAACATAAACAGATGAATGGTAAAATGTTTCACATAAATCAAGCATACTAGTGAGTGAACAAAAGTTGTAAATTAAACATATGGCATGGTACTTTACATAAAACTTTTGAATGTAATAAAAATATTTTGCCACATACACACATTTATAGTACATTTACAAAAAAAAACATAAATGAGAAAGAAACTTACCAAATTGAAAAGAGCAGTTACTTTTAGATAGGTAAGAAATCATTTGTAATGTTTCATTTTTTAAATATTATTAATAACAAATGTAATAATAAACTAGATTTTAACTCCTGGTGTTAGGTATGAGCATTTATTACCACGTCATTGCCCTTTCCTTTGTGTTTAAAACGTTCACAATTTAAAAGATTAATTCCAATAGAGTCCTTTATGCCCCTAGATCATTTAAGGATCGCAGTTCCTTCAATTTGGTTGTTCTGTCACCCCCTTAGTGTGTAGTCCTTCTCTGTCTGTTGCAGTTGGAAAGAGGAAAGAAACAAATAGAGAGTAACAAGTTATCTTTTAGAAATGATGTGAAAGGTCATGACATTTAAATCGCACACATCATATCTGCTCACACACCATCCTCCAGAACTTAATCATATAATCATAACTATAAGTAAGAGAGGCTGGGAATATAGACTTTGCCTGGATGGACAAGTGCCCTTTGTCTATAGCCAGACAAACCGCAGAATGAAGATTGCAAGACCACAGGCCGGTTCTTCCGTATAATCAGTAGAGCGATTCTAAAAATGTGCGTGGTGGACCGCAGACAGTTCAGAATCTTTCTTCCAGCCGTTGGAGTGAGGGTAGTTTTAGGCTGTTAAATTACTGTGTAAATTTAGCAAAGCAGCAATTTAACAGAACTTTATGCTTAACGCAAAGTTTACCCCTCATACCTCTTTAAAAAAATCACACTGAGTTTTAGTTTTAATAAGAACAAGTAAATAACCATTGAATGGCTTGAGGGACAGGTATGATTATTTCTATCAGGATATTTCATAAGTTAAAAGAAAGGAACCAATTATCCCTGTGCATGAAGTTGTATGAGGAAGAGTGGGACTAGGGAAAGGTAAGCTAAATCCTCCAAAATAAAACCCTTTATTTTAAATAAAAGCAATACCTCATAGTGCAATTAGGCATCTAGAAGAAATTGATGTGGAAAGAACCACTAATATTGTTAGGAAAATATATTAAAAATATCAAGATAAGATTGCCTTAGTTACATTGCTAAACTGATAAGCATGCCTCAAAAAGCTATCAACTGGGCAGGGCATTACAATTGTATTGTTACCATTATTTCAATATCTGTCACTTGATTTTGCATGTATTTGAAGTTGATAGCACCTTCTTTGACTTCAGACACCTAAACACAGGGGGTAAAAAACGTATTTTGCTCCTTGGACATTTATTACTTATAAAGTCTGAGGTTTAAGTTAAATTAGTTTTGAAGTCCTAGTATCCTTAACTTGATTGTAAGATATAGCTATCTTCTAAAAGTTTCAGTGCCATCCTAAAACTTAATATATTTTTAAACTTAATTACTTGTAACTATGCTCTGCCTTGAAGAAAAATTTCGAATACAGAAAGCCCATAAAAGGCATCAGATAGCACTGAAATATTTTAAAGCAGCCAAGTTCTGCAAATCCTTGTTAAATTTTTGTAAGGTGAAGCTGGCCTAACCCAGATATTTTCCAGAGATGGAGAGTTGGCAGATATGCGTGCATTGGTATTTTACTAATGAAAAAATAAACTGGTTCAAGTGATTGGAAAGTGCACAATGCAATGTGTGTTTGTGCATTATTATCTGTTAATAATCTGAGTGTTGCAACAGGAGGCTGCAAATGACTTTCACAACTTATGAAGAAAATGATTTACTTAATTTGCACGTGTTTTATTGTACTTTAGAGAAGCTTTTCTCTACTTAAAAAAAAATAAAACTTCTAAGCATTTAAAACCTAAAAGTGAAAATGTGAATTCTACATCTAAATACTCTAACGTCTAAAATACTTAAAATTTCATAGTTGTAAAATTTCTTTCTGAATATCTTGTGAAATGAAAATGAAAAAAAAATTTCTACTGCTTTTCTTCAATGTTTTACTTTAGATATACAGTAAGGTTTCCTTGTAGTTAGTCAACACTGTTCAGTTGTTTGTGATTACTTGAAGACAGTTATGCAAAACTGCTGTCACAGCTTTTGAAATATGTATTAATAAGTGAGAAAGCAGAAAAATGAAAATTACCCAAAAAGACATATACAATTTTGGAAAACTGATGACACCTTTGGGCACATTTTAACATATCTTCAAATTGCTCAGACATGTTTCTGTTTGCCAACAGTAGCAGAACACATATAAGAGATCTTCCATTATGTCATATATTTTTAACGTGTATATATATTACATGTACTCTTTCTGAAATGTTCAGTTTATAATTTCAACTCCGATTCCTTCTCACAATGAACTTTGCCTAAAAATATAAATATTACTTCATTTTGGAAAAGCATGAATAACAAAGCCTTCCCTTCTTTTTCCCTAATGGATTGATACTGGATTTATGAAGCAGGAGAATTATCCTTAAAAAAAAAATCCCTATTAATTTAAACAAGTTACAGGACAATGAGATTTGGCCAACCATGATATTCTTTTCCAGGAAATACAAAACGCCATGGAGGAAGACTAGCCTAGCATCACTTTATGAATACCTCCCAGTTTTAGAAGCAGAAAAGTTGAATACATACTAATTGTACCTCATTCCAGCCTTTCAGACAGTGAGGGAAAAACACGGTCGCAGATTTTACTGGCCAGCACTATAAATCCACAGGATTGAAAATCTGTCATAATCAAGTAAGTTACGAAGCCAAGATGCTTATGAAATCCAGTGGATTTGATGGCTCTTCAAGTATCCTCAGAGAGCTTATCACCTAAGCTTATTATCCTGGTATGTAAAATAGAAGCAAAACTCCTGGCCTTTCTTTCTGGAACCCACTCAAAATTCTACAGGAGGGAGGTCTAGAAGTTACCATAGTTGGAAGTTTTCAAGTTTCTTTGTCTCAACATAAGGCAGAGCTAAGGAGATAAACTAATCTTTTATCCATTTCAGTATTCATTTTCTCAGAATGCAAGTATACCATTAAGAACTGTAGAGAAAGGCAACACACATGGAAAAAATATGAACTCTGGCTCTAAGTAGTAAAAAAGCATAAAAAGGCAAGTATTGGTGGGTAAATTATTGAAGACCAAAGTCCTAAGGGAGCTAAAAAATTTCCTATTGACATAATCGTAATACATGAGAATTTTCTAACATAAATTTAAAAATTTATTGTGTTTCTATCCTTTAACTCTAGTAAAAAAAATTTACTTCATAAATTTATATAAAATAATAAATAAAAGAAATGTAGAATTTCCACAGTTTACCCTGGCATTGTTATTATTTTCATAGGAAGTGATTTCCAAAATATGTAAATTCAAATTTGGTTTTCAAACTAATTGAACTGTCATGGCTTGATTGTATTTCTGTAGCTTATTTAATAAAGAGATCGTGTTTCTTATGTTTATGCCTCATTTAAAATGAAACTCAGCTTCTTAAAACTTGACTTTGTGTTTAGTAATAGGCACAAGCAAAAATCTTCATGAAGCCAAAATTAATCTGGCCATTTTATTTCTGAAAAGCTGCAGAAACATTAGTTATTTGATAGAATCTTAACAAAGTGATTTTAGTACACATAGAATGATACGTGACTCCTGAAATTTGCATTTAGAATTGTAAGAGTGACTTTTTTTCCTTTAAAATATAGGGCTATAACTGCTGCTATAACATTAATGTAATAAGAAAGGAAAAATGGTCAATGAATACAATGACAGCCCAAATAGCTCAATTTACGTAATAGAAAATGGTATTTATGTTTGGTTTCATCATGATTAATATTTTATTCAAGATCAAATTTTCAAAATTCTAGTAGGATAAATTAAAAAGAAACATGCCAAAAAAAAACAAAGAAATCGCTTCTCACCTACTTCCTGAAGTATATAAACATAAAAACAAAAAGATAACACTAGATTCAGGTCATTATCATTAATCCATTGTCGAACTCATGAACACATGGTTATATAAATTCTTATGAAAGTTAAAATTTTTATACAATTTGATTCTTTATTAATTTACGTCTATCATAGATTTTGAGAATAGAAAATTTCCTCTATATTTATGTGTATATTTTATATTAGGACAATAAAACAAAGTATATTTCTAAACAGATTTGATGGCCAAATAAACTGTTTTCTCTCCAAGGATTCTCAATTTTCAGAGAATATTTGATGCAAAAAATGAAATGACAAATATGATAAGCAAAATTGTAAGAGTGATTGTTGGGGAGGAGATACTGACATTAGCTACAGAGTTTAAATCACCTAAAGACTGACAATACCTTGGTTTATGATTTGTTTGGATGCTGAAAGACCATATCTTGTTAACCCTCCCTTCTGATTGCTCTACCAATATGTAAGTCAGAGTTTCTCACAATTTTTAGTTACCCCACTAGGGAGCCCTTTTAGACATTTTTTCTCCCTAATATGTCTTCCATGAAATTCTAATACTGCAGATATAGTGTCTATCTGTTCATGTAGTATATAGCTATTCCTTATATGAAAAAATATAGTGTTTTTACCCCCTTGATGGGGGAGCAAAATATACCCCATGGAGGATGCGTGATTTAGGAATTTTAATGTAGTAGGTCTGGGCAGTGGTTTGGATATAGAGAAGAAAGGAAAAGGAGCATCAAAGTTTCTAATTTGCACAATTTGATGTCTGAGTGAAATAATACCTTCCCACTTACAAAATCTGATGCTGGTGAATTTGGAGGTGAGGTTGGAACAAGGATGAAAGAGAATGTCATAGTCACAAAGTCTAAAGGCAGACAGAAAACTCTCATGTGTATCCAAAAGACCTAGAAGCAGGATCATTTTTTTAACTCCCTTGACCAAATCCTGGAGCTGATGGGAAGAATGGAGGGAGAAGTAATATCTTTCTAAATGCCTTGACTTGAGAGAAGAGAGTGAAAAGTTCGTAAAGCAATCAAATCAATAAAGTAGGAAAAGATTGAAGGAGGATTTTCACGTTTTTATCCAAGAATAAAAAAAAGAAAGTTTAATTGTATTTTTAGGAAAACAAAAACTTAACATGCGTAGAATTCAAAAGCATTTAAAAATCCAAAATAACAAGGGAAAGAATGAATTAATTGAAAATTAACCGAAACAATCAAAGATCATGCAAGAGAAAAAGAAAAAATGACAACATAGTAAATTAAATAATTAGCACAGAATAAGATGGGGAAAACAAAATTTTTCAACTATGGTACAAAGTGGAAGCAGGTTGAATTCTCTAACTGAAATTATAAAAAGGCGATTTTCAGATTGGAATTTTTAAATGCTACTAAATACCCTATGACATAGTGTGTACCTCTGTTTGGTTTTTATCCATTAGGCCATTTTATAATTCTTGTGTAAAGGCAATGCAAATAAATATTTTTAAAAGTCGATATGAAACTGATTTATAATTAATAGAAATGATGTTTCCAAAGATTTTCTTTTGGATATTTTCCAACTATTGGTTATTACAAATAATGTACTGTGTGGCCATCTAAAATGTAAAGGATTTATAAAATTGTATTTTCATACAATGAAATATTCTATAACTGTTACATGCAGCAACAGTAAGTAAATTTCACAGTTATGTTAAGAGAAAGAAGTCAAAAACAAAAGAACGCAGGCTGTAATATATATATAAATTTATATATATATGAATAAACTAAATTAAAAATTGACAAAAGTATTCTATGGTCATAAAAGCCAAGGCAGTGAATACTTTTAGGGATAAATACTGGGAGAGGGCACAGTGGGATTTGATGATATTTTTTAAAGGAAGTTTCTTCTTCATGTAATTACCATACACGATAAGGTATAGGACATTACCAGAATCCCAGAGGCTTCCCAAGTAGCTGCTAGCTATTACAAAGAATTCTGCAATGAGCTTCTTGTATATGTCCTTTGGTATACATATGTATGCATTTCTGATGATACTGTTAAAATATAATTTAAAAAACTGAAAACATTACTCTTATGTGAGTACAATGTATGGAAGAGGAAAAAAAAAAAAAAAAAACACTGAAAGCAAATTCCCTTAGTAAACTTGTTGCCTTTAGGGCTATAGAAATGCCCCTAAAGGCATTTTTTTTTATATATATGTTATCCATATTAAATCCTTTTGGTGCCCCAAGTATAATCTACAGAAGCAAATAAACAGAAAAAATAAGCAAAACGAAAGTGCTATTTTAGTTCATACAAGTGAAAAATATATATCTTCATTTAATCTAGAGAGAGTTCTATTCATTGTAATACTCCTAAATATGAAAGGATGAGAGTTGGTCTCATTTCAGAAAAACACTTACATATATATAGATGCTTGCCTGAAATGCAGCCAAGTATCTAGAAATTAAATGAAATAAATTACACAGTAACACACTTATTATTGAATATGGATAATTCCCATCTGATTCTAATGGAGCATTGAAATCTAAGAGCTTTTGCTAACATGTACCCCACTAAGTAGCCATCTCAGAAATTTCTGTATGTACAGTTGTGAACCTGTTGTGGTACAGATTTGGATTTGCTGGGAATTCATTGTCACATTCTTTGAGAAGATTAACTTGCATTATAGTCCATAGCATACGAATATTCACTTGGAGTTTTATTTGAGAAGCTTCTGAGATATTTATTGCTTAGAAACAATTAAGGTTTTCTTTTTAAAGGAGATAGTTAATGTTTGAGCCTGAACAGATTAATGATACACGAATAAGCTTCTACCATTCAGGAAATCTTCAATTCCCCACAATACAAAAAAGCAAAAAAGAAAGTCTACTTTCTTGAAAAAATAAACAGCTCCTATATTAATAAACACAAACCTTTATACCAATATAAACTGTTTTGTGAAAATGTTCTAACTTGAGGGGAAACAAAGAAAGGATTAAACTATTGTTAGATTAAGTAGTTGATACTGTACATATCTTTTTCTTTTAATCCATACCAAGAAGTCTAGGCTCAAATATCTGACACTTTAAGTATTCTACAATATATTTGGGATTTTTGCATCAAATCTTTTAAAGCAAAGATGTCTTAGAGAACACACAAAGAACAAAAATCATAAAAGAAAACCACAAAAAAAGTAAAACAGATTTAATCAAAATCAAAGATTCCTGCTCTTAGAAATATATCATTTCAAAGTGAAAAAATAAGTCACCAATTGAAATAAAATATTCTAAATGCATACACACAACAAAGTACTTGCATTTAGAATATATAAAGAACCCTTTTAGCTGAGTAACAGGAAGACAAATATCCCAATTTTTAAAATTTTCTAAAGATTTTAAAAGGCACTTTGCAAAAGATAATATGCAGGGAGCAAATAAATAATTGAAAATATGCTCAATATCATTACACTTCACAGAAATTCCAATCAAAACTATAATGAGGTAACACTGCAAACCAATTAAAATGGCTAACATCGGAAAGATTAATGATACCAAGTGTTACAAAGTTGTGAGAAGACTAGATTTCATATATGTTGCTGCTAAGGATATAAAATAGGACAATTGCTTTGAAAAAACAC